>JAVHZZ010000365.1:0-68000 GCA_036250195.1 Mixophyes australis | reverse complement strand
CAATGCTGTAATAAAACATTTTTCACCCCTATAGATTGGTGATTTTACAGTGTGATGACATCTATACGTGAACAGCTACTGATCACATGTCACGGCTCTGAAAGATTTTAGTAGATCCCTTGCCTCTACTATAGGAAACTTTGCCCAGACTAGTATAGTAGAGAATGGTGGAGGTAGAACACAATGATATTCACAGGTTTAAAAGTTCACGACTCATAAGCATCACTGATAATAATAACACAGAAGATGATAGTAGTGCTGCAAAGAAGTGTATTGACTGATGGCACAACAGGAATGAGAAAAAATATATATATATATATATATATATATTGGCAGAGATGAACACACGGCAGTTGGTCAGATTGCAGAGACAAATCACATATGGTAGTTCATAGTTGGTAACCCTTGGCAACAGCATGAGATGAATAATACAACAGTTCAACGCAGAGGTGATGAATAAGAACACTTGGATCCAATAGAGAAACACACAGCAGATGAATGTGAATCACTGGTACAGCTAAAGTCCAAACAGAGTAGTATATAGAACTTGGCTGATCCGTGAATAGAGATGATTCAACATAGCAGGTGGTTACTGGTATCGCGGTGATTCTTATCTAGCAGAGCAGTAAGTGTTAAACAACATCCAAGGACTTGGATGAACACAGATACATGCAGCAGAATGTTGCCTAGAAGTAGCAGCGAAGTGAGGAGTATCTGAACCGTGCGTGGAACTACAGGTAACAGGTATTCCAGTCTTAGGTGCAAAGGTAAGTTCACTGTAGTATGAGGCAGCTGAACAGAGGCACGCAACTTGAGCTAAAGTAATAGCCACAGACACAGCAAGCAGTTCACAATAACAGTCCAGCAAACGGGTTAACAGCAGAGTGAGGATAAACCGTGCCAGACTTGGAACTACAGGTGACAGGCAACTTGATAGTAGCTCTATCAGCGAGATGTAGCAATATAGCCAGCCGGATAGAGGTAAACTTGAGCCAACAGATTAGGCACAGGTGTAGCAAACAACTCACGATAGTAGTCAGCGTGCAGATGAACAGTGGAGAGTAGTTTCAGCTTGCAGATGAACAGCGGAGAGGAGTTTCAGCTGAGCCGACCAGGAATCAAAGAAGACAGGTAACTTCAGCAGCAAGTATACCCCAGCGAGCAGGTAACAG
Source organism: Mixophyes australis (assembly GCA_036250195.1). Classification (NCBI taxonomy): domain Eukaryota; kingdom Metazoa; phylum Chordata; class Amphibia; order Anura; family Limnodynastidae; genus Mixophyes; species Mixophyes australis. The sequence goes on along the minus strand of JAVHZZ010000365.1, from coordinate 66,828 downwards.
ACAAACAGAAGGTCAAGGTATACAGCCAGATCCCAATGCAGCGTGAGTAACATGAAGAACAGGCAATGAGTCCATAATCATGGGAGGTTAAAATCGTGCTCCAGGACCAATGAGATTCGGGAGGAGGTCCAGATCAAAGTAGCAAGGAACACCTGTGTGAAAGTAATGTCTCTGAAGCAGAAGCAAGCACAGTCATGGATCTTAAAGGGAAAGTCACAGAGCCGGCACCTAGCTATGGGACCGGTGTGTGACAGTACCCTCCCTTTTAAAAGTGGCCACCGGACACTTAGCGATGACTTTCCGTGGGAACTTGATATGAAACTTCCGTAATAGTGCAGGAGCATTAATGTCAGAGGCATTTACCCAGGAACGCTCTTCAGGACCGAACCGAATATTTAATCACTCCTCGAACCACTTTCCAATCCAAAATTTGAGTGATCTCAAAGTCCTCCTGTTGAGAGAATTCTGGTACTGTTCAAGAAGATGTTGTAGATGAGAAATTATTAATAATTACTGGTTTCAACAGAGAAATGTGGAAGGAATTTGAAATATGAAGTGAGCTGGCAGCTTTAATTTGAAGGACACTGGGTTAATAACTTTCAAAATTTTATACGGACCAATGAATCGAAGAGCGAACTTCATTGAAGTAACTTTAAGACGAATGTTCCGGGTAGATAACCAGACTCTATCACCCACTTTAAGAGCAGGTACGGCCCTGCGTTTTTTGTCTGCCGCTGTCTTATAGCGAGCAGAAGTTTTCTTGAGCTGGGATACATAACTTGGCCCCAGGTAGAAGAAAAGTTCCTTATGAGTTCTGTAGCAGCAGGAACATTTCTGAAAACTTGGGCAAACTAGGATGTAACCCATATACAATAAAAAATGGAGTAGAAGAAGTAGACTCATGAAACAAATTATTATGAGCAAACTCTGCCCATGGCAGGAGATCCATCCAGTTATCCTGTGAAGCAGAAGAGAACATACAAATAAAGGTCTCAAGATCTTGATTTACTCTCTCTGTTTGCCCATTAGATTGTGGATGATATCCGGATGAAAAGTTAAGCTGGACTCCTAGAGCTTTACATAACGCTCGCCAGAATTTAGAAGTAAATTGTACTCCTCTGTCAGAAACAATCTCTTGAGGGCACCCATGCAATCGAAAAATTTCTTGAATAAAGTGTTGAGCCAGGATTGAGGAAGAAGGCAGGCCCACAAGTGGTACAAAATGAGCCATCTTTGAAAAGCAGTCCACCACGACCCAGACTGTATTGTGACCCCTACTGGTAGGGGAATCGGTTATGAAATCCATGCTGATGTGAGTCCATGGTTTGGAGGGTATAGAAAGCGGTAACAGAGGTCCCATAGGAGCCAGACGAGAAGATTTGTGCTGGGCACAGACATCACAGGAAGCAACAAAGTCCTTAACATCAACACGAATGGATGGCCACCAATAGGAGCGGGATATTAACTCGTAGGTCTTCAGAAATCCTGCCTGGCCAGAAATTTTAGAAGCATGGTACCAACGTAATAATTTTTTCAGGAGTGTTTTAGGAATGAAAGATTTACCAGGAGGAGGAGATTGAGACACAGTAGAAGTCAGCAAGCACTTAGGATCCAAGATGGGACGATTAGTAGACGGATCTGAATCTGCTGAAGTATCAAAGGCTCGAGACAGGGCATCCGCTCTTTTATTCAAATGTCCAGGTTTAAAGGTGACATGGAGATTAAAACGAGAGAAAAAGAGGGACCATCGAGCTTGCCGAGGGTTGAGACATTGTGCCGTTTGTAGATACAGCAGATTTTTATGGTCAGAAAAAATTATTACTACATGTTGAGCCCCTTCCAAGAGATACCGCCACTCAGATAATGCCAACTTCATCGCTAATAACACTTTATCTCCAATGGTGTAATTTTGTTCTGGTAAAAATTTTCGAGAGAAAAAAGCACATGGTAACAAGCGGTTGGTAGATGACCGTTGGAAGAGGACTGCTCCAACACCAACTGCTGATGCATCTACTTCCAAAAGAAGGGTTGCGAAAGATTTGGTTGTTGGAGAATGGGTGCCGAGGAAAAGGCCTTCTTGAGATGAGAGAAAGCCTCTAAGGCCTCCACTGGCCACTTTTTTGGGTTAGCCCCTTTTTTGGTGTGGGCTGTAATGGGAGCCACAATACTGGAGTAATTTAAGATAAACTGTCGGTAGTAATTTGCAAAGCCTAAGAAGCGTTGAATGGCTTTGAGTGTAGCTGGAAGTGGCCAATCCAGAATGGACTGAACCTTTTCTGGATCCATCTGCAGACCCGATCTGGAAATGATGAAACCTAGGAAAGGCATAGTAGCTGCTTCAAAAGAACATTTCTCCAATTTGCAGTAAAGATGATTCCAGCAGTGTCTAGTTAGTACTTCGGCCACATGCTTCCTAGAAGTATCCAGGGTCTTAGAGAAAATGAGAATATCGTCTAGATACACAACAACGTAGGAGTAGAGGAGATCCCGGAATATCTCTTAATAAAACTTTGAAAAACGGCTGGGGCATTACAAAGTCCAAATGACATCACCAAATATTCGTCATGGCCATCGCGGGTATTGAGAGCGGTTTTCCACTCATCTCCGGACCGAATACGAATTAAGTTATAGGCACCTCTGAGGTCCAGTTTCGTGAAGATCTTAGCTCCTTTAATTTGGTCAAATAATTTGGTAATCAGAGGGATAGGATAGCGATTTTTGATGATCACCACATTAAGCCCACGATAGTCTATGCAGGGGCGAAGAGAGCCGTCTTTTTTCTTTACAAAAAAGAAGCCAGACGCAGCCGGGGAGACAGAAGGTCTAATAAAGCCTCTTTGGAGGTTCTCCTTGACATAAACTGAAATGGCTTCAGTCTCTGGTTGAGAGAGAGGATAAACTCAACCTCAAGGTGGAATTTTGTCAGGTATTAATTCTATGGGGCAATCCCATGGACGATGAGGTGTAAGGGTCTCTGCACGAACTTTATCAAAGACATCAGCAAATGATTGATATTGAGAAGGTAACATAGAAGAGTCTGACGGTGTAATGACATGGGCCACTGAGTGATTCCCTTGGCGTAAACGGAGTATAGCCATGGAGGCGGAGGAGAGTCGACCAGGTTCATGGAAAATACGACGGAACATCAACAGAAAGGATGCATAATTAGAGAGAAGCTGATCATCCCTCTCCCACAGTGGGGAAGCCCAGGCTAAGGCTTGGCCATTTAGTAAGGAGACCACATATGCCACTTTGGATCTATCAGTGGGAAAATTTTGCGGTTGAAGCTCAAACTGAATTGAACACTGATTGAGAAAGCCACGACACAATTTTGGGTCCCCATCAAACTTGGCCAGAGTAGGTAACCTAAGCGTAGAGGAATTCACAAGGGAGGCCTGATGTCCCGAAAGTTGCTCAGGAGGAGAGACTGGCACCGCTGGCTGATTTGTTTGAAGCGAGTCCAGACGACCAGCGAGTGTCTGAGGACATTGTAACAACTGGCGCTGTGTGTTATCCTGCCGTTCTACTCGAGCAACTAGATGCTGTAGCAATTCCTTCGCAGAAGGCTGCACCAGGGGATCAGACATTAGGGCCTGTTCTTACTGTCACGGCTCTGAAAGATTTTAGTAGATCCCTTGCCTCTACTATAGGGAACTTTGCCCAGACTAGTATAGTAGAGGATGGTGGAGTTAGAACACAATGATATTCACAGGTTTAAAAGTTCACTACTCATAAGCATCACTGATAATAATAACACAGGAGATGATAATAGTGCTGCAAAGTAGTGTATTGACTGATGGTACAACAGGAATGAGAGAATATATATATATATATATATATATATATATATATATATATATATATATATATATTATATAAATGCTTAGTGGCGTCTGTGTGTGTGTGTGGAAAAAAGAACAACAAGTTGCAGCGCCACCTGCTGGGCAGAGTTACACACTGACCTACTAAATTCTTAGTGTGTGTGGGAAAAAAATTTCAAAAAGGGCTGAAATTTGGTAGGGCTCAAACTCATTTTCGTGAGGTAATTTTACCTCATGAACACACATGTGTAGAGGCGTGCGATAGTGTGTGTGTGTGTGAAAAAAACTATTTTCTCAGAAAGGGCTCGTCCAATTGACCTGAAATTTGGTATACTGACATTATTTGACCAAAAAATTAGAATAGTCAAGTCAGTTAACTTCCATCATCCCCCCTTCCCCCCGTGAGAGGGGTAGTAAAGGCTACATTTACGAGTTGAGGGGGTTAAACTCATTTTCGTGAAGTAATTTTACCTCATGAACACACATTAAAAAGGGCGCTTGCGTCGGGAAGTAACGATCTTCCCCTGAGGAGGCCTGGGCTAGGCCCAAATGCATGACAAGAACCTTTTTAAGACCTTAAGTATCTTGATTTGACTAGAATGCATGAGTATCATGCACGGGTTAACTTGTATGTATATATATATATATATATATATCGGCAGAGATGAACACACGGCAGTTGGTCAGATTGAGGAGACAAATCACATATGGTAGTTCATAGTTGGTAACCCTTGGCAACAGCATGAGATGAATAATACAACAGTTCAACGTAGAGGTGATGAATAAGAACACTTGGATCCAATAGAGAAACACACAGCAGATGAATGTGAAACACTGGTACAGCTAAAGTCCAAACAGAGTAGTATATAGAACTTGGCTGATCCGTGAATAGAGATGATTCAACATAGCAGGTGGTTACTGGTATCGCAGTGATTCTTATCTAGCAGAGTAGTAAGTGTTAAACAACATCCAAGGACTTGGATGAACACGGACACATGCAGCAGAATGTTGCCTAGAAGTAGTAGCGAAGTGAGGAGTATCTGAACCATGCGTGGAACTACAGGTAACAGGTATTCCAGTCGTAGAAGCAAAAGTAAGTTCACTGTACTATGAGGCAGCTGAACAGAGGCACGCAACTTGAGCTGAAGTAATAGCCACAGACACAGCAAGCTGTTCACAATAACAGTCCAGCAAACGAGTTAACAGCAGAGTGAGGATAAATTGTGCCAGACGTGGAACTACAGGTGACAGGTAACTTGATAGTAGCTCTATCAGCGAGATGTAGCAATATAGCCAGCCGGATAGAGGTAAACTTGAGCCAACAGATTAGGCACAGGTGTAGCAAACAACTCACGATAGTAGTCAGCGTGCAGATGAACAGTAGAGAGTAGTTTCAGCTTGCAGATGAACAGCGGAGAGGAGTTTTTTCTGAGCCGACCAGGAATCAAAGATGACAGGTAACTTCGGCAGCAAGTATACCCCAGCGAGCAGGTAACGGACAAACGGAAGGTCAAGATATACAGCCAGATCCCAATGCAGCATGAGTAACACGAAGAACAGGCAATGAGTCCATAATCATGGGAGGTTAAAATAGTGCTCCAGGACCAATGAGATTTGGGAGGAGGTCCAGATCAAAGTAGCAAGGAACACCTGTGTAAAAGTAATGTCTCTGAAGCAGAAGCAAGCACAATCTTGGTTCTGAAAGGGAAAGTCACAGAGCCGGCATCTAGCTATGGGACCGGTGGGTGACATCACAGTACTGAAAAATAGTTATATCAATATAGAGTAGTAATACAATGTTATAATTCCAAAATTGAGCAGCTGTGTAACCACTTTCAAGAATATTTCCCAATACTATAAAACACAGTAAAACAGTCTCCCTAAGAATTATACACTTAGAATGTTAGACTGACATAGAAAGGTATTTACTATTGTGACAATTGACTATCTTTACCCCCTTGTTCCCCATATTACATAAACCTCACTGCTGGAGTCTCCAAAAGCAACAGCCTACTATAGTGTCATGTCAAGAAGTATTATATTAACTCATGTATAAGATACATACTTATAGGGCACGTATGGTGTCCGATTCAAGATTTCTCTAAATATAAAACAGTAAAAATAATTATTAGCATGTATGTAATATAACAATAATCAAACAACATAGTAACAAAAACAAAGCTAAGTATGTATTATACACGTGTTGTATGTATGCTATGCAATGACTTGTGCAAAGTGACACTCACAATACTCTATTACATATCTAAATGTTCTGTGTATTCACTTGCTTATTGTTCATGTGAATAGTGAACTTGTGGTGAACTGCAGGAGAGTAGGATCTTATATCGACAAAAAGTGGGGACTTCTAACTGTTACTGTGCTATAATAGTTTACACTTTATAATGATATACATACGCAAGATCCTCAAGATTCGGGGACGGAGATGGAGATCTGTTGGAGAAAGAAGATTGTGAAAATATATTATACCTTGTCATACTGCTGAATAGCATTTTGTTTCATTATCTATTGCTACTTGTAGAGGTTATTTGCTTGCCCGGGATTGTCTCTATTTCTCTGAGGGACCCTGGACTATCCGGGCCCCTCAGTCTTACAGACCGTGCTGCCCCTTCTTCTTCTTACCTTCTTCTCCACAATGCTGCAGCTCCACCTCCCAGGCTCTGATAGGCTGGGAGCGCAGCTTGGTGACGTCATCACTGAACGCCGCGCTCCTAGTGTATCAGTGACCGGGAGAAGCATCGCAGAGAAGGTAAGTTAATTAGATATTCATTTTCCAAAATTTTATACGGACCAATGAATCGAGGAGCTAACTTCATTGAAGGAACTTTAACACGAATGTTCCGGGTAGATAACCAGACTCTATCACCCACTTTAAGAGCAGGTATGGCCCTGCGTTTTTTGTCTGCCGCTGTCTTATAGCGTGCAGAAGTTTTCTTGAGCTGGGAAATAACTTGGCCCCAGGTAGAAGAAAAGTTTCGTATGAGTTCTGTAGCAGCAGGAACATGGGTGGAAGGGAGGGCTGAAAACTTGGGCAAACTAGAATGTAACCCATATACAATAAAAAAATGGAGTAGAAGAAGTAGACTCATGAAACAAATTATTATGAGCAAACTCTGCCCATGGCAGGAGATCCATCCAGTTATCCTGTGAAGCAGATGAGAACATACGAATAAAGGTCTCAAGATCTTGATTTACTCTCTCTGTTTGCCCATTAGATTGTGGATGATATCCGGATGAAAAGTTAAGCTGGACTCCTAGAGCTTTACATAACGCTCGCCAGAATTTAGAAGTAAATTGTACTCCTCTGTCAGAAACAATCTCTTGAGGGCACCCATGCAATCGAAAAATTTCTTGAATAAAGTGTTGAGCCAGGATTGAGGAAGAAGTCAGGCCCACAAGTAGTACCAAATAAGCCATCTTTGAAAAGCGGTCCACCACGACCCAGACTGTATTGTGACCCCTGCTGGTAGAGAGATCGGTTATGAAATCCATGCTGATGTGAGTCCATGGTTTGGAGGGTATAGAAAGCGGTAACAGAGGTCCCATAGGAGCCAGACGAGAAGATTTGTGCTGGGCACAGACATCACAGGAAGCAACAAAGTCCTTAACATCAACACGAATGGAGGGCCACCAATAGGAGCGGGATATTAACTCGTAGGTTTACAGAAATCCTGAATGGCCAGAAATTTTAGAAGCATGGTACCAATGTAATAATTTTTTCAGGAGTGGTTTAGGAACGAAAGATTTACCAGGAGGAGGAGATTGAGACACAGTAGAAGCCAGCAAGCACTTAGGATCCAAGATGGGATGATTAGTAGACGGATCTGAATCTGCTGAAGTATCAAAGGCTCGAGACAGGGCATCCGCTCTTTTATTTAGCCCACGATAGTGAATGCAGGGGCGAAGAGAGCAGTCTTTTTTCTTTACAAAAAAGAAGCCAGCCCCAGCCGGGGAGACAGAAGGTCTAATAAAGCCTCTTTGGAGGTTCTCCTTGACATAAACGGACATGGCTTCAGTCTCTGGTTGAGAGAGAGGATAAACTCGACCTCTAGGTGGAATTTTGTCAGGTATTAATCCTATGGGGCAATCCCATAGACAATGAGGTGGAAGGGTCTCTGCACGAACTTTATCAAAGACATCAGCAAATGATTGATATTGAGAAGGTAGCATAGAAGAATCTGACGGTGTAATGACCTTAGAAGAACGGAGTGGTCTCACTTTGGGTAAACATCTTGAATGGCACTGAGAACCCCAGGATAGAATCTCAGACATACTCCAGTCTAGTTGTGGTGAGTGGAGTTGAAGCCATGGGAGGCCCAGGATGACTGGAGATGTGGTAAAAGGGAATATTAGGAAAGAGATACTTTCAGAATGTAATGCTCCTATATTGAGAAGAAGAGGCTTGGTCCGGGTACAAATTACACCTTTGTAAGCTGAGATCCGTCAATGGCTGTGATGACGACAGGACTTTCTAAAGGAACAGATGGAATAGACCATTGGGTAACTAAACCTTGTGAAATAAAGTTCCCAGCAGCACCAGAATCGATTAAAGCTTGGGTAGAGTGTCTCTTAGAGTCACACAGCAGAGAAACAGGAATGGTACAAGCAGCAGAAAAGGAGGTTTTCTCAAGCCCCAATCTGACCTCCCCAGAACAGATCAGGGTTTGGCGTTTCCCGGCCTCTTGTAACAAGAATTTAGGAAGTGACCAGAGTCACCACAATAGATGTATAACTTGCCTCGGCGTCTGCGGTCACGTTCCTCAGGGGTCAGCCGAGATCTCCCAATTTGCATGGAGTCATCAATTATAGAGGAATGTGAGAGAGGATGTGGCACAGGCTTATGGATTAGGAAACGAGCTACCTCCTTTTCCACTGTTCCCTCTCTGAAGCGTAAGTCAACTTTATTACATAATGATATAATGGCATCCAAGGTAGTAGGAAGTTCATGGGAGGCTAATGCATCTTTTATGCATTCAGATAACCCCTGCCAGAAAGCAGCCACCAATGCGTCATCGTTCAAGCCAATTCAGAGGATAATGTGCGGAATTCAATTACATATTGTGCCACTGAGTGATTCCCTTGGCGTAAATGGAGTATAGCCATGGAGGCGGAGCAGAGTCGACCAGGTTCATGGAAAATCCGACGGAACATCAACAGAAAGGATGCATAATTAGAGAGAAGCGGATCATCCCTCTCCCACAGTGGGGAAGCCCAGGCTAAGGCTTTAACCATTTAGTAAGGGGAACACATATGCTACTTTGGATCTATCAGTGGGAAAATTTTGCGGTTGAAGCTCAAACTGAATTGAACACTGATTGAGAAAGCCACAACACAATTTTGGGTCCCCATCAAACTTGGCCGGAGTTGGTAGCCTGAGCGTAGAGGAAGTCACAAGGGAGGCCTGATGTCCCGAAAGTTGCTCAGGAGGAGAGACTGGCACCGCTGGTTGATTTGTTTGAAGCGAGTCCAGACGACCAGCGAGTGTCTGAAGACATTGTAACAACTGGCGCTGTGTGCTATCCTGCTGTTCTACTCGAGCAACTAGATGCTGTAGCATATCCTTCGCAGAAGGCTGCACCGGGGGATCAGACATTAGGGCCTGTTCTTACTGTCACGGCTCTGAAAGATTTTAGTAGATCCCTTGCCTCTACTATAGGGAACTTTGCCCAGACTAGTATAGTAGAGGATGGTGGAGTTAGAACACAATGATATTCACAGGTTTAAAAGTTCACGACTCATAAGCATCACTGATAATAATAACACAGGAGATGATAATAGTGCTGCAAAGTAATGTATTGACTGATGGTACAACAGGAATGAGAGAAATATATATATATATATATATATATATATATCGGCAGAGATGAACACACGGCAGTTGGTCAGATTGCAGAGACAAATCACATATGGTAGTTCATAGTTGGTAACCCTTGGCAACAGCATGAGATAAATAATACAACAGTTCAATGCAGGGGTGATGAATAAGAACACTTGGATCCAAAAGAGAAACACACAGCAGATGAATTTGAATCACTGGTACAGCTAAAGTCCAAACAGAGTAGTATATAGAACTTGGCTGATCCGTGAATAGAGATGATTCATCATAGCAGGTAGTTTACTGGTATCGCGGTGATTCTTATCTAGCAGAGCAGTAAGCGTTAAACAACATCCAAGGACTTGGATGAACACAGATACATGCAGCAGAATGTTGCCTAGAAGTAGCAGCGAAGTGAGGAGTATCTGAACCGTGCGTGGAACTACAGGTAACAGGTATTCCAGTTGTAGATGCAAAGGTAAGTTCACTGTAGTATGAGGCAGCTGAACAGAGGCACGCAACTTGAGCTGAAGTAATAGCCACAGACACAGCAAGCTGTTCACAATAACAGTCCAGCAAACGGGTTAACAGCAGAGTGAGGATAAACCGTGCCAGACTTGGAACTACAGGTGACAGGTAACTTGATAGTAGCTCTATCAGCGAGATGTAGCAATATAGCCAGCCGGATAGAGGTAAACTTGAGCCAACAGATTAGGCACAGGTGTAGCAAACAACTCACGATAGTAGTCAGCGTGCAGATGAACAGTAGAGAGTAGTTTCAGCATGCAGATGAACAGCGGAGAGGAGTTTCAGCTGAGCCGACCAGGAATCAAAGAAGACAGGTAACTTCGGCAGCAAGTATACCCCAGCGAGCAGGTAACGGACAAACGGAAGGTCAAGGTATACAGCCAGATCCCAATGCAGTGTGAGTAACACGAAGAACAGGCAATGAGTCCATAATCATGGGAGGTTAAAATAGTGCTCCAGGACCAATGAGATTTTGGAGGAGGTCCAGATCAAAGTAGCAAGGAACACCTGTGTGAAAGTTATGTCTCTGAAGCAGAAGCAAGCACAGTCATCGTTCTTAAAGGGAAAGTCACAGAGATGGCACCTAGCTATGGGACCGGCGTGTAACATCACAGTACTAAAAAATAGTTATATCAATATAGAGTAGTAATACAATGTTATAATTCCAAAATTGAGCAGCTGTGTAACCACTTTCAAGAATATTTCCCAATACTATAAAACACAGTAAAACAGTCAAAACAGTCTCCCTAAGAATTATACACTTAGAATGTTAGACTGACATAGAAAGGTATTTACTATTGTGGCAATTGACTGTCTTTACCCCCTTGTTCCCCATATTACATAAACCTCACTTCTGGAGTCTCCAAAAGCAACAGCCTACTATAGTGTTATGTCAAGAAGTATTATATTTACTCATGTATAAGATACATACGTATAGTTCTCGTCAGGTGTCCAATTCAAGAGTGCTCTAAATATAAAACAGTAAAAATAATTATAAGCATGTATGTAATATAACAATAATCAAACAACATAGTAACAAAAACAATGCTAAGTATGTATTATACACGTGTTGTATGTATGCTATGCATTCACTTGTGCAAAGTGACACTCACAATACTCTGTTACGTATCTAAATGTTCTGTGTATTCACTTGGTTATTGTTCATGTGAATAGTGAACTTGTGGTGAACTGCAGGAGAGTAGGATCTTATATGGACAAAATGTGGGGACTTCTAACTGTTACTGTGCTTAAAAATATTACACTTTATAATGATATACATACATAAGATTCACTAGATTCGGGAACGGAGATCGAGATCTGATGGAGAAAGAAGATTGTGAAAATATATTATACCTTGTCATACTGCTAAATAGCATTTTGTTTCATTATCTATTGCTACTTGTAGAAGCTATTTGCTTGCCCGGGATTGTCTCTATTTCTCTGAGGGGCCTTGGACTATCCGGGCCTCTCAGTCTGACAGACCGTGCTGCCCCTTCTTCTTCTTACCTTCTTCTCCATAATGCTGCAGCTCCGCCTCCCAGGCTCTGATATGCTGGGAGCGCGGCTCGGTGACGTCATCACTGCGCGCCACTCTCCCATTGTATCAGCATCACGGAGAAGGTAAGTTAATTAGATATTCATTTTTGGGGGAGGAGAGAGGGGGACCTTAACTGTGGAGGGGAGAGGGGGGACCTTAACTGTGGAGAGGAGAGGGGGACCTTAACTGTGGGGTGGAGTGGGGGACCTTAACTGTGGAGGGAGAGGGGGACATTAACTGTGGAGTGGAGAGGGGGACATTAACTGTTGGGTGGAGAGGAGGACATTAACTGTGATTGGGGGGGAGAAGGGGACATTAACTGTGGAGAGGAGGACATTAACTGTGATTGGGGGGGGGATGGGGACCTTAACTGTGATTGGGGGGAGGGGGGTACATTAACTTTGGGGGGGACATTTACTGTGATTAGGGGGTGGGGGGAATGTACTGTGATGAGGGATAGGGGGCGCATGTATAGCGGAGTGGGAGGGGGGCACATGTATGGGGAGGAGGGGCCCTGCCAGATTAATTAGTACTAGGCCCCACAGTTTCTGATGGCAGCCCTGCCTGCCTATTACACATTATAGAAACCAGAACCAGGATCACAACTACTACACTGTAGGACGTCTCCTGTGCAGACCGGCAGTAATATACTGACAATCACAATCATGTGTAGCCAGGGATCAGCCATGAGACTTACAATGGGAATTCATGTAGAGTAAAGATGGATGTACAATAACATGTTACTAATAAATAATAATAATATATCTACCTGTGCTCATCGTCACTCATCTGGAGAAAAGGGGAAAACATAAAGCAACTGTTAGGGTGTGTTGTTGTTTTTAGAATGAAAGCTATAAAAATTCATAGTGTATCTGAACCAACAAGTTATCAAAGAGCAACATTGAGTTTTATTAAACAACTTACAATGGGGCTGTCCAGAGAGTCATATAAAACCACTTTTATTCCCTCCTCCTTTCTATCTCCATATGACTCCATGGCTCCATCCTTCACCTTATATCATGTGTAATAGAAATAAGTGTAGCCTACCAATCATTTTACATTATCAGTGGTTATTTGTGTTTCAGTGGTAGAATAGCAAGGAATAAAATGTGATAAAATAATGAAACTTTGTCTATATATGCAATGGTCTATTTAACCATTCCACAGGTCCTAGTGCTTAGTCACAGAGAAAGCAGCCATTGTCATGTTCTGTTTTGTACCCACCTAATCCTTCTCCCACCCACTTACACAGTTATAGGATGGGTAGCAACTTGCCAATATCTACACTACCATCCCCATTTCTACCGTCACAGAACCGGCATCATTACATAGTGTCAGCATTCTGCAGGACTGACAACCCAATACCATATACCCAAAATATGCCCAAAAGTCCATTCATAGTTTGAAATTCTGGTTTTAGAGGCAATTATTTATACAGTTATCTTGTACAAGAGAATATTGCCACTGTCAAATTCCATTATATTATAACTGTGACATATAAGTCAGCATTGCACAAAAGTGTAAATGTAAAATAAAATAACAATATTCACAATCTGCTAAACCTGATATTCTTACCTCTAGATTTATTTTGTTTTTTGTTTTTTTTCGCTGAAAATCAATATCTATAGATTCAAAGGAAAAAGTTCAAATTATTACTTAAATTCTTACATGAGATCAATATACATTGGAAAATTAAACAGTTATTTTATTTCACCATCAGTCATTTGTGGTGATATTACAGGGGTGAGAGTAATACCCAGACAATGATTCTGGGATGTGATCACAGACAATAGAACTCTCAGACCAGGCAGGAATTAGACCAATGGAAGATGGAGATTATCAGCTGATAGGAAATATTATAGGGTAGAGCCAGAGCCAGATAAAACAACCTACTTACAGTAACTCACAGCAAGAAATGATTTACAAGGTTCAGTACAGTATCTCATATAATGTAGATATGACACAATGTGCCATGATGTCACAATGCCAGCACCACTGGAAACCGGTGACATCATCATTTGCCTTAAACTTACCAGCACATGCACTAGCAGTTAAACTGTTTTTCTTATATCACTTGTTCACTGTCAAGTTGAAATATTTTGATTGGGCATCAATTATAATTTCAAAAACTGTTCCCCAGTGCTGAGTACCAACCAACAAAAGGGCATAAGTCTTGTCTGTAGAAGAGTTATGCATTGTGTCGGGATAGTGTTTGTCAGTGGTTGTCTATTGTATGTTTATTTTCTTCATTCTCTCTATGTTCTCTTACAGACATAGATGTGCTAATGGAGCAAAGCATTATGCACATTCTATGGTTAATTTAGTTCATGCATCAGAAAATGTGACAACATGTTACATGTTTCATCCCTCTGAACTAGACCATGTACCAGTGGAGGAATTTACCATGCATGGTATGAAAGTCAGGGGCTGGCAACTATTAGCCTGAGGAACAAACACAAGCAAGTGGTCCCAGCGTTTCTACCAGTGGGCTGCAACGGGAAAATGGGCGTGACGGGTGTGATTTGTCTAATGTGGGTGTGGCTTTTATAGGCAATGTAATATATGAAAAAATATTATATCAAAGAGCTATAATCAAATACAACACTTACCAGCTTCATTTTAAGGAAGCAGAGACTATTCTAGTGACCTTTATACAATACAGGGCAGTGATCAAAGAAGGCTTGTATACAGTAATACACCATACCGTCACTTCCCCTACTGCCTTCCTTGTAACACTATTACATTCCAATCACTTCCATTTTCCATATCGCCACTTCTAATGTTCCACTTCAATCACTGATACAGGAAGCAGTATATTGACCTCTAAACAATACACATAGCATTCTAGTAACCAATATACAACACAGAGAGCCTTTTAGTTACCGATTTACAATACAGGCAGTATTCTAGTGATCAATATACAACACAGAGACCATTTTAGTGTCTGATATACAACACAGAGACCATTTTAGTGACCAATATACAACACAGAGACCTATTTAGTGACCAATATACAATACAGAGAGCATTTTAGTGACCGATATATAACACAGAGAGCATTTTAGTGAACGATCTACAATACAGGCAGAATTCTAGCGACCAATATATAACACAGAGAGCATTTTAGTGACCGATATACAATACAGGACGCATTCTAGTGACCAATATATAACACAATACAAGGGGCATTCTAGTAACTATAAAACAATGCAGGGAGTATTCTAGTGTCTAATATATTATGCTTATTCCAATGGGCATCTTAATCTCCAACACTGCTGGTTAATTAAGAGAGAGAAACTGTCTCTCCATTGCACCAATTTGTAAAATATACTTGAGAAACATTTAAATATAAACGCTGGTTTTGCTAAATGCAGCCAATATATCAATATTTATATACAGCTTCCAGAATAATAATGCAGTCTATCGGCTTAGCAAAAGATCACACACAGATATTGAGAAACAATTTCTTGTTAAACCTAAAACACTTATGAGCAGAAAATTGTACTTTTAAAACACATCAACTGTAATATAAAATCCAACCTTTTTAGCACTATTAAAATATGGAATATAACCAATACATCACAGCTTACAAATTATCTATTCAAATATAGTATTGAGCTCCTTAAATCAAACGATCTATCATCTCTATACAGCTCCTTATTCCAATCTGCACTGAGCGGTAAATATTGACCCCTGGAGACACTATTGGGGTTGAGGCAGAGTTGTTGTAAAATTTGAGTAAATGACTCTAAAGAAGGAGCTCAGAAAAGTAACATATTTCTGCTCATGTGCAAAGCTGTCACTTTTACAGATATACACCTGATTTACAGCAAGTCATCATTAGAGAGTATTTGTAGCTTCCTTATAGAATGAGCCTCACTTGTACAAGAACTCCTTTGCTGAACTTCACTAAGGTTAGATCGCCCCTTTCCTCTCCCGCCTTGTCTTCACAGGTGTGAGCTGGTGTAAAGGGCAGAATCGTGCTAGTTTGCCTAGGAGCATATGTGTGCACCCACTTACTGGGCATACGCAGAGTGACTGCATGCAAGATACTTTACATAAACTAGCGCACATCCCACTGGACAACAGCCACTATGGGGTAAATGTATCAATCTGCGGGTTCTTCAACACCCGCGTGTTCAGCCTTTTCCGCGATTAAATTTCAAGCGGCGCTGCATTGTAAAGGGAAGTCAACCCTTTACAATGCAGCGCCGCTTGAAATTTAATCGCGGAAGAGGCTGAACACGCGGGTGTTGAAGAACCCGAAGATTGATACAATTACTCCTATATCTTCTATCCCTGAGATGTCTAATTATTCTCAGTTCTGATTCCTAGTGTTATGAATGTCACTCAGTCTTATAAATATATAGATACGGGAGGGAAATGTCAGTGTTGTCCTTATCTTCCACAAAATGCTGCCTTTCTGGGGTACAGATCTATAAGAGGGACGACATATGTCACATGGAGAAATGTGTGACCCCTGGGCAGAGATTGTGATAAAGATGTTAGTATGTGCTGCTATGTCTCCATAAAAAGGTCACCAAAGAATATATGTGAAATTAAATTTTATATTAAAAAAATAATTCTGATACAAAGTATAAGTCTATAATCTCTGGAGCAGACTACACAGTACACACGAGGCTGTGGCTTTCATTATTGTAGACTATTACCAGCATTACAGTTCTACGATCATAGAGACTATGAAGCAGACTAGGGCATCCTAGAACTCCCCAGTCGTTGTGGGACGACAAGCCTAAGGGAAGATCTACTGAAGGGCAATTCAGCAAGCACCTCTTTTTGTTCATGGTTCAAGGGTCGATTTCAAAATCCTGGTTGGTATCAAACACAAATCATCCTCCAAACCATGCAATTATTAATATCAACCCCACACCAAAAAGATAACTGAAAATATCCACTTAATGTTAGGAACCCATCCAGACGGTACTGCACAACCCGGAGTCTGCTCTGCCAGTCAGGTGTTCACTGGAGCCCCTAGTGGTGGGGACAGATTTGGCCGCAGACTGACAGAGGGTCGTGAAGTGCGTACCGGCTGGGGAGAACCCAGGTAAGCGGAGTGAGGGTCGAGGGCCGGCAGCAGACAGGGAATCCAAAGAACAAGCCGAGGTCAACGGTCAGTAGCAAACAGGAAAGTCGATAATCACGCCAAAGGTCGGGGTCACAGGAAACACAGGCAAGGTCCAAATCCAGGCAAGGGGTTGTCGAAGTCAGTAAATTGGATAAAGTCATTGCAATTAAAGTCTAGCAAACTTGGTTGTCTTTGTCTGAAAAGATGCGTACGGTACGCATCGACGTACAAGGGCACGCTACGGCGTGAAAGGGCGTACGCATCCACTACACGTGGCAGCAACAGTAATTGGTCTTTTACCATACATTCGCACAAACACGCATACTTATAAAATAGTACACATTAATGGTAGTTGCAACACAAAGTCAGTTATGTCGAAATATAGTAGTATTTATATGTTATATCAGAGTTACATGCATATTAGTGAAATACACGGAACGGGTTAAAGGAATAACATCATGAGTGGTATCATAATGAACCTTGTTACATATCCTACTGTTTGGTTCACTCTGCGAGGGAATCGCAGAGTGCATACGCAAGTTATGAATGATAGGGAATTATGAACTACTTAAGACTAAGGAATCCTGGCGGGAAGAGCAGAGCATACCCCCTGCAGAGATGACCCCCTCCTTTGGATTCCTTAGGATGAACCAGCCAATGATTAATGACCCCTTGGACATTCTTGAGACCCGGACCAATAGATGCAAGCCATACCATCTTCATTGTATTACTGTATTTGATTGTGTATATAAGCAGCAGCTTGTGATCCAGAGTGCAGACATCTTGTCCCCAGACTTCAGGATTGAATGACTGCACTGGATCCAGAGCGCCTGCGATAAGTAACGGCTGTATTTACTATTACTTCGCTTGAGCATATTTTTCCACTTATTGCGAATAAATCTTTGTGCTTTGGAAACACAAATCGAGGTTCGACAATCGTTATTGGTTAGCGACAATACGCACATTAACAGGGTCATACACAGGCAATTCGATCTCAATATCCACAGGACAAAACTGGGAACACAGCAGGTCAGCAAACTGGCACAAGAAGCTATAACCGGCAGTGACCTCACTGCCCTAAATACTGGTGGCCACCAATCAAAGCCCAGATCTGTAAAGGCCCACAGGGGGTAGTAATCACTGGGCCAAGCCCCCTTCATCAATCAGCCCACAGGCTGCCTATTGCGCCCGGCTTCCAGCACTGCCGGGACGCAGCGCTACAGAAGAAGTGTCTAGCCGGGTGGGAAGCGGAGATGACGTCCTGGTCGTCACCTTGACGACCGGGACGCCAGGGGGAGCCAGAAGCGAGCCGCGGCGGCTGTGAGTACCGCCACGGCTCGTGACAGTACTCCCCCCTTGAGGAGGGGTTAGGGAACCCCGACACCCAGGTTTCCTAGAAATTTTTTGAAGAATTCCTTCAAATGTTTGGAAGCATGAAGCCGTCTTCGCGAAATCCAGGACCGCTCTTCTAAACCACGATTCCGCCATTGAATTAGGAAGTGCACCTGCCCCTGCACTCTCTTAGAATCGAGGATCTTATGAATAATGTATTTGTTTGTGTTCCGTACCAGCGAACTGGAAGACTGGGATTGACTTGGATATAACACAGGCTTAAGAAGAGAGCAGTGGAATGTGTTAGGGATCCTCAAGGAACCAGGGATTTTCAATCTAAAAGCTACAGAATTAATCCTCTTGATAATAGGAAAAGGACCGATGAATTTTGGCCCTAGTTTTTTGCAAGGCTGTCTGAGCCTAATATTGCGTGTAGACAGCCACACTTTCTGGCCCACTTTGAAGGAGCAGGTGGTACGGTGGCGGTCCGAATTTTTTTTTGCAGAAAATGAGGCCCGTCTTAACGAGGATTGCACTGTCTTCCAGGTGACCTTGAGATCAGCGGCCGTAAAACGAATTTCCGGAATGCCAGTGGATTTTAGGGAATACAAGGAATTGGCCCTGGGATGAAAACCAAAATTGCAGAAGAATGGGGAGATTTGAGTGGATGAATGGCATGAATTATTGTAGGCAAACTCCTCCCAGGGTAAAAGAACGGACCAGTTGTCATGGAATTCCGAAGTGTAACAACTTAAGAATTGTTCCAAAGACTGGTTAACCCTCTCAGTCTGCCCATTAGACTGAGGGTGGTATGCAGAAGAGAGGCTAACCTTGATTCCCAGAAGGGTACAAAAGGATTACCATAATTGTGCTACGGATAGAGAACCCCGATCGGAAACAATATCAGCAGGAAGTCTATAAAGGCGGAAAATGTGCTGGATGAACAAAACTGCCAATTCTCGAGCACTAGGAAGCCTGGTCAGTGGTATAAAGTGACATTTTGCTGAAGCAATCTACTACCAACCATATGGTGTTGTGGCCTACAGAGCGAGGTAAATCGACTATAAAATCCATAGATAATTGTGTCCAGGGTTTTGCAGGAATGGGCAAAGGAACCAATTGGCCTGCAGGCTAAGTCTTGGGGACTTTGTTCCTGGCACAACCCTCACACGAGAGGACATAACTCTTAACGTCAGCAGACAACGATGGCCACCAGACAGTACGGGAAAGAATTTCTAACGTTTTCTGAATTCCAGGATGTCCAGCAGTCTTACTATTATGTGCAAGAACCGCCTTCCTTAAATGGACTGAAACAAATAGACACTGCTCCGGAGTATTATCCGGAGCTAATCTTTGAAATCTTTGAAGTGTGAAGCTCAGGTCCTGGGTTAACCCTGCATGGATTATGGAAGGGGGAATGATAGGCTCCGGGCTAGTAACTGGAACGTGGTGTGCTAAACTTCTAGACAGAGCATCTGCCCGAACATTTTTGGAACCTGGTCGATAGGTGATCACAAAATTGAAACAGGTAAAAAACAGCAACCAACGGGTCTGTCTGGGATTTAGGCGTTTGGCCGATTGAATATATTGTAAGTTCTTGTGGTCTGTGATAACGGAGATTTGATGTGTAGCACCTTCTAGCCAATGTCGCCACTCCTCAAATGCCCATTTAATGGCCAGTAGTTCTCTATTGCTGACATCGTAATTGGCTTCAGCTGAAGAGAACTTACGGGAGAAGTAAACACATGGGTGCAGACGGTGAGTAAGAGAGTCTTTCTGAGACAGTATAGCACCAGAACCGATATCAGAGGCGTCGACTTCAAGAACAAATGGTTTAGTAGGGTCCGGGTGTCTAGGGATTTGAGCAGATACAAAGGCTTTCTTCAAACTTTCAAATGAGGCCACTGCCTGGGGTGACCAATTAGTTGGATCCATTCCTTTGCGGGTCAGGGCGACAATAGGAGCCACGATGTCTGCAATGCCACGAATGAACCTTCTATAGTAATTGGCGAACCCCAGGAACCTCTGCACCGCTTTGAGATTGTTTGGTTGTACCCAATCCAGGATAGCTTGAACCTTTGATGGATCCATGGAGAATCCCTCAGAAGAGATTATATAACCTAGGAAAGATACCTTCTGCACCTCAAACTCTCACTTTTCCAGCTTGGTGTAGAGGTGGTGTTCCCGTAACTTCCGTAGGACCTGTTTAACATGATCCCGATGTACAGACAATGATTTGGAATATATGAGTATATCGTCTAAATAGACAACTACAAAAAGTTCCAGGAACTCACGCAGAACCTCGTTAATCAAATCTTGAAACACTGCCGATGCGTTGCTAAGACCAAACGGCATGACTAAATATTCGTAGTGGCCAGAATGTGTGTTGAATGCCGTCTTCCACTCATCTCCTTCCTTGATACGGATGAGGTTGTACACTCCACGAAGATCGATTTTGGTGAAGACCGTAGCACCTCTTAACTGATCGAATAATACGGAGATGAAGGGGGTAGGTATTTTTAACTGTAATGAGGTTCAGTCCTCGATAATCGATACAGGGTCTCAGTCCTCCATCTTTTTTAGATACGAAGAAGCATCCAGCTCCTACTGGAGATTTAGAGGGCCTGATGAACCCTTTCTCTAAATTTTCTTCTACATACTACTGCATAGACTTAGTCTCTGGAGCAGAGAGAGAGTACAAGAGTCCCTTGGGTAACTTGGAACCAGGAATAAGCTCAATAGCACAGTCAAAGTTGCGGTGAGGTGGTAAGGTGTCAGCAGCTTTTTTGGAGAACACATCCCAAAACTCATGGTAATGTGAAGGGAGCTGCTCAGGAATTGACTGAAGAATGCACAAAGGCATAGTTAAATAAGATTGTGCACAACAAGGGCTCCACTGAATAATTTCTCCTTTGACCCAATCCACAACAGGGTCATGACAGGAAAGCCAAGGATGGCCCAAGATCAACGGAACCGAGGGACAGTCAATATGGAAGAAAGTCATGGACTCTGAATGGAGAGCTCCTATGTTCAACTGCAATAGCAGAGTCTCCCAGGCGATCTTGCCTCCAGGCAACGGACTCCCGTCTAATCCATAGACTGTAATGGCAGCTTTGAGCTTTACTGACAGAATCCCAGCGGAGCAGGCAAACCTGATGTCAAGGAAGATGCCTGCAGCTCCGCTGTCAATGAAGGCCGACAGAGTCACAGAGCTGGCACCGAAAGTGAGTTGTGCAGGAATGAGTACGGCATGTTTTGGGGAAACGTTTTGCAGGCCTAGGTGAACCTTTGCCTCATTCCCTAGGCATGCTCTTTTCCCTGTTTGTTCTGTTTGTTAGGACAGGAGCAGGAGAAGTGGCCCCCAGTACCACAATAGAGACATAGGCCTTGTGGCCGTCTTCTGTCTCTTTCCTCAGGGGAGAGGCGATACGCTCCCAACTGCATAGGCTCCTCAGTATCCGTGGACACAGGAATACATGCAAACGGAACGGAAGACGCCTCCTTCTCAGTCTTCCTCTCCTTAATTCTCCTGTCAATTTTCATGGCGAGCTGCATAAGACTCTCCAATGAGGCAGGAGACAAGTACTGCACTAGTGAATCTTTGATGTCTTCCGACAGTCCTAAGCGAAACTGGCTACGTAATGCTGGATCATTCCATCCACTGTCAGGCGCCCACCTGCGGAATTTGGCGCAGTATTCTTCTGCCTTGTTTTAAGGCTCGTAGATGAGCCTCAGCGGAAGCCACTCGATCCGGATCATCGTATAGCAGACCTAACGCATCAAAGAAGGCTTCTACCGACTGCATGGCAGGACTTGTCTGCGGCAGGGAGAAGGTCCAGGATTGGGGGTCACCCTGAAGGAGGGAGATAATAATCCCGACTCTCTGTTGTTCCAAACCAGAAGACCGGGGTCTCAACCAAAAGTAGAGTTTGCAGCTCTCCTTGAAGTTCCGGAACAGGGATCTATTTCCGGAGAACCGATCCGGAAGATTAATTTTAGGTTCACAGGTGGAACCTGAAGTGGCTTATGAAGTCCTTGAGGCCTCTTCCTGAACGGATAAACGCTGCGACAATCCCTGGACCATTTGGTATAGGGTCTCGACATGACCCGCTAGGGCTTGCGAAGGAGACAATGTGGTTCCGCTTTCATCCATTCCAACTTCGTCTTCGGCACGTCTGTTTTTTGGGGCCGGTTATAATGTTTGGAACTCCTCCAGCTCGTACTGCACAACCCGGAGTCTGCTCTGCCAGTCATGTGTTCACTGGAGCCCCTAGTGGTGGGGACAGATTTGGCTGCAGACTGACAGAGGGTTCTGAAGTGCGTACCGGCTGGGGAGAACCCAGGAAAGCGGAGTGAGGTCCAGGCAAGGGTCGAGGGCCGGCAGCAGACAGGGAATCCAAAGAACAAGCCGAGGTCAAGGGTCAGGAGCAAACAGGAAAGTCGGGTCACAGGAAACACAGGCAAGGTCCAAATCCAAGCAAGGGGTCATACACAGGCAATCCGATCTCAATATCCACAGGACAAAACTGGGAACACAGCAGGTCAGCAAACTGGCACAGGAAGCTATAACCGGCAGTGAGGTTGCAGACCTCACTGCCCTAAATACTGGTGGCCACCAATCAAAGCCCAGATCTGTAAAGGCCCACAGGGGGTAGTAAACAATAACAAGTAGTCTTGTCATTGTTTTTGAGCTTGGCCAAGCTGAGTGCAATGTGTATTTTCTGTTTTATTTAAAAATAAATCTTTATTAGATCTGTGTTCAAGTCAAGTCAGCTGTAGGTGTACAAGATGGACATGATAGGAAATGATAAGAGAGCTAGTTAAACTTATGCTAGTGGTCAGTGGATTTGTCCTTTAGAAGGAGAAGAAGGATGATTTTGGAGCTGGATGAGCAAACAGCTGGAAAAGAGAGAGTACACAGAGTAATTCCTAGTTCACCAAGGCGTGTTAGAGAGCGTTGTAACCTTTCAGGGAGACCATTTTGTATGATGACCTTAAAGGTGTTTTGGCACAAATGACAGCTCACAGTCATGCTGTTACTGGGTTTGAGAAATGATTTGCCAGATTGTAATTTTTTGCAACTGGCTCGGTTTAGCAACAGTAATGGAAATGGCCAAGGCACACATTCCATGCATTGGAGTGTGCTTCTGAAATCACAGTGCAAAAATGCCCAAAATGTACATTTTCCATGTGCTGATTCTGAATAGCAAGACATAGAAATAAAGTTTCACAGAAGAGCCTTTTTCCCAATGTAGATAAATAGAGGATACATGTGCACAAGATATAATAAATATAAATCGTTGTGTATGTAAAGCTGCTGCAATCTCTTTAGACAAACATAGAAAACTGAGATCTTACATACGATATATGTATAAATGTATGTAAGATCTGAGTTCTAAATGGATTCATTACTGATTGGCCAATATACTTTTAAATATCCAAGCAGGATTTGAGCTCCATCCTTCTGAAAATATCGCACTTGGAGGCGGAGAAACGCGTCAAGTTATAGAGTTGTTGGATGTACACACACACTGTGGCAGCTGTCGGGATATCTTCTTATGGAAGACTTATAAGTGCTGTTCTTTGAATGACTGGAAAGCTGAAAACTATCATCGGGAGAGTGGTGATATCCTGCACTTAACTCCTACTTATTGCTTCAGAGCTATTGGAGAATTGAACAATGTTAATGGAAAAGAGGGAGACTTTGCAATTGACTTTGCTTCACTGTTTCAAGTATAGACAGGACAATCTCTGTCTTTTCTCTCATACCTTCAATTTATTGAAATATATTATTCCTCTGGTGTCAGAGAATCATAAAATAAATGGAAGTGAATGTTCCCGATAGATTGGATTGATTGATATTGAAATGTGAATATCATCATGTAGTTACATATATATATATATATATATATATAAATATATATATAATATATATAATATATATATATATATATATATATATATATATATATATATACAAGTTAACCCGTGCATGATACTCATGCATTCTAGTCAAATCAAGCTACTTAAGGTGTTAAAAAGGTTCTTTTCATGCATTTGGGGCTAAGCCAGGCCTCCTCAGGGGAAGAGCGTTACTTCCCGATGTAAGCGCCCTTTTTTAACGTGGTTTTGTCCACATGTCACCACCTCATCATTCTTCTCCATCACCTCATCCTTCATCTTCATCGCCACATCCTAAATCTCCATCGTCTTACTGTTCTAAAACCTCTCGATACACAACGTTTCTAATAAACACCTTATCGCTGTGCTCAATCAGTCTTCCTTGAAGGGCAGTATTCATAACCTGCACTTTCACATCACTGCTTCTCCGTACTCGTGAAAATGCGACATACAATTGTCCATGACCAAACACAGGCTCTGGTAAATAAATACCCACACGGTCAAGTGTTTGACCCTGTGACTTGTTAATGGTCATAGCAAATGCCGCCTTCAAAGGGAACTGGCGCCATCTTAGCTTAAACGGCAGTCCTGTTTCGGATGGACATAAGTCAATCCGAGGTATCATCACCTTATGGAAGTTAACTGACTTCACTATTATAATTTTTTTGTCAAATAATGTCAGTATACCAAATTTCAGGTCAATTGGATGAGCCCTTTCTGAGAAAATAGTTTTTTTGCACACACACACTAACACACGCCGCTGGGCTTGTGTATATATTAGATATATATATATATAAAACCACTCATGTTTCCTTTCCTTGATTCCCACATGCGTGAATATTGCGCCAGTCTGCTCTATATGAGCGATTCCAACAGGGCAACATGTCTGAAGAGTTGCTGTTATTAATGTATTATGTTAAGTGCTATATTTATCACATTATGTATTGTGTAATGGATTCTATAATTGATCATTTATATATATCAGTATAACCTATAATAATGACTCACCATAAATTAGGGCATTACCTGGCCTTTCATTCCTCTTTTGTGTCTTCCTGCTTCCAGCTGGATGATCATCATTATCATTTATTTATTGATCATGTTCAGGAGAACTACCAGTGGTAGTTGTGGTAGTTGTTAGTAGAACAGGTACAGGGTATCCGGCCTCTATCACTCTCTTTCTGTGATTTTGTTTCCCACTTGCTGTACTGTGTCATTAATTCTCCTTAAAGGATCATTTAATTTACATACATGGCATTTTTTAAACTATTTTTCTGCCTTTTGTCTTGTGCATTATGAATACTTAGCTAGATTTTTCTAAATTGATTAAATTACACATTCCTTTAGTTGAGCCTACCATACTCAAACTATACTACTATGTATCCACCACTTTACCATCTTATTTTCCTTGACTATTCCCTTGTCCACTCTCCTCTTCTTCCTTGGGTACTCTCTGTATACTCCACCATGTCCTCGTACCTTCACCACATTATCTTAGTGTTTTCTGTCTCACACACCTTCTACTCCAACATCTCATCCCCCTTCTACTTAAATTTTTATAGTACAAACTGGAGCTTTACATAAGATCTGAAACCACTTGATTCCCATTTCCCAATATACATAATCATCTTGTCACTTCGGCCCCGGCTGACAGCCTCCATTGCTGTCCCAATCAGGAAGGAGTGTAACCCATATTCTGTCACTGACCCACCCAGCTTCCCTATGCAGTGTCTGACAATAGATACAAACTGATAGGAATACAGAAAAGCTGATTGTGACGAGATAGGATTACAGTTACAATCCCCCCATACAAAGGTATGTATCTGGTCACTAGTATTTAGATAGATTGTTATCCCCATTTGGCTCATATAAAGACTCTGTGGGTTCGTTTGCTGATGTATATGGATTTCATAACATGGTTCTGAATGAAGAGTCAATAGTCTAAAACTCCAGGTTCATAAATATATCCAGGTGGGCTGCATGTTCCTTATTTGGACTACAAATTGTCTGCTGTACCATATCCTGGCCAGTTACCCCCTCCCTCAGTGAGGACAGGGAGTCTGGAACAGCTGGAGCCCCTTTCACAACATAAATGCGTAGAAGGGATTGAAACAGGGAGTTGCTATTCATCATCTGGGATTAAGCTCTGCAGTAACCAGTTTGCTACTCAATTGTTCTCCCTAGAACTGTGTTAGACTTTTATGCACTAGACCAGCAGGGGGGAAACCCATGTGGGGATGACTTCTCTCCACTCCCATACCCAACCCCTGACTTGGGAGCCAATGGCATTCTGTATAGACTTGGGATAACCTTGCAGGATGGGATTTCACCTGTGGGAATTCTGAACTGTTTTAAAAGAGCCTGCAAGGAGACCAAGGGTTGTTTATTGAATATCCTGAGCTTGGTATTGAAGATCTGTCTCCTATCAGCTCCAACGTGTGTCCTGATCACAATTTTACATCTAGGCACATCTCTGGCTGAACATTGTGCAACAGTATAACTCTGCTCCAAAGGGAGCTGCTTGTGAGTCTGCACATTTGGTGTGCCTACTGGAGTAGGGTGACTGGGGTCCAGGCTGCTAACATCTCGGTAGAGAGCATAAGGCCGAGAGGCCAGGACCAGCAAGCCTAGAAGTCTAGAAATCGGTGGAACCTGGAAGACCCGAGTACTGAGCTATTGTGACAAAAGGATCAGGACCACTTGGGATACAGCTTGGCAGGGTAAGATTATACCACTTGGCCAGAGACTTTTTTACAACTTAGCCTGGCCAACGAAATACTGTTTAAATATATGTAACGGTTGCTCATATCTTTATCTGGGGATGTGTTGGGGAGGTTTTTAGATGTTGGCGATTGTTCTGGGTTTTGTTAAATTGCACTGATTATTATAGTTATTGTGTTACAGTTGTGTTTGCACCTTCTGTAATAAAGATTCTATTATATCTTCCACTCCTCTTTGTCTGTGTGAGCCAAAGAACATATATGGAAAAAAATCGTACCCAATAAAAGTTAGGTTTTAAGGAGATGGTTTATACTATTATAAATACATAGATCCATAGTGCACCTAGCCTCAACCAACTACTGTTCTTTCTCTCTATTTACTTGATCCAAAGAACACCAAGGTACCAGGGCTACTCTGTGGGTCTTGACTCTAATGCCCTGGTAACCTGACACTGATCATCAAAATCTGAGGAGCATGACTGTCCCAATACTATCACCATTCATTATAGGTTTTCATAAGATGCTGGTCTCGTCACATGAAAAGAAAATTGTCCAGATAGTGGATAACTGACTTGATTCCAATTTCCTCCCTTAGCATTCACTCTTTTAAGGAGGTGAAAGCTTCAGAAAGATGCCTCTGTTACAGAATGGCCGCATCAAGTGAGATGTATGACGCAGAACACATCTCCTTACTGATCCCATTAGTCACCGAATCTTTCTTTGGAATTGACAAATGATGAATCAGGCTGAATTTTCTAAGCTCTGATTTAGGGACCATTTACAGTTGACAGATCCCCATCTCCTGTTCCTGTCCACCTCCAGATAATGCATGGCTGGCATCAAATATCTGTACAGTTTTAACTCTTTGGACTCCCTGTAAGGAACTCTAAATACATTCTTAAACTCATTCTCCAATAATAATGCTGCCTCCCTGTCTGGATGTCTCCTAAGTCAGGGATGCTTTGTATCTATTTTTAATTTGTCATGTCTTTTTCAAACAGGTTTCCCATGCCTGCCCTGTCTTCTGATCTTGAAAACACTTAGCAAGCGGCTGCCCTCCACCACAGCTGAACATTCATGTCTGCATGGGGTCACATACATTGGCCATCAATAAACTGCCAGCATGTTCCCTTTCTTGCCCCTAGCAACACCACAGCAGGCCCAGGAGAAAACCACTGCCAACCCTTTGCAGGAAATCCCAACCTCATTTATAGGCACATGGGGCATCCAGACAGCAAATATTGATTCTAAAACACTCTCTTTAGAGATAATCATTTCCTTGCACCAAAACCCTAAACTCCTTATCCAACCACATGTAGTAATTTTCAGAATTTGTAGACATATCAGCTCTTCAATTTAATATTAAAAGCTTCAACATTACGTAAAACATTTCATACATCCAGAGCAAGAAAATGGTTTCTTTCCTTTGTGAGATCTCAGATATATGAAAAGTTAAGAACTTGTAAAACATTCCCATATGCAAAGCGTAAGATATTGTTTCTCCCCTTTATTACTTCTCTGACAATACCATTCTGAATTACTTTGAAAACCTTTCCCACATCAGCACATGAATTTGGATGTTCCCCAAGTGATTTCTTTGATGTTTAACAATTTGGATTATGTGTAAAACATTTCCCACATTCAGAGCAAGCATATGGTCTCTCTCCTGTATGACATGATCTCCTGTATAGTGCGCAACAAGAAGTGAATTATGTGCTAAATATTTCCAACATTCTATAATATGGTTTCTTTACGGTATGGCTTCTCTGATATTTAAGAAGTAATATTTTAGGAAAACATTTCCCATGTTCTGAGCAGGACCAAGATTTACCTGGGGGAGGGGGCAAGGGTGCCATAACCCCTGAGCTGCCTTAACCTTAGACTTCACCTACCTTCTTTCCTTGAACACTCACAATTTGTGTTGGTCAAATAGGCTGAACCTACTAGGAAAGGTGTTTGGGCTGATCGGGGCGGACTCTTGGCAAATTGAGCATGGTTTTTAGTGGATTGGCAATTGGCTTAAATTGTCCTCATTTTACAATTGGTATTGATGACAGGTATTACACAGGTACTGGTACTAGTGTAGATCTATTTTGTCTAAGAGAAATTGAATTGTACAGTCAAACAAATAGCTACAATAAAAACTGTTGCATCCCTCTCTCTCTGTGCAGTGAATAAAGCTCTTTTTAAATATGCCCATAGCAAGGAATTTCTTATCCACATAAATATCTAGTTATTGCTACAGTAAGAAAAAAAACACAGACACAATTCTTTAATTAGAAAATGTATTGCATGGAAATAGCAAAATAACCACATTCACAGTGTACAAATAACAAGTATATGCAACAAAATCATAACTAGTACAAAAAAGACATAATGGGGCTTATTCAGAGTTGAACGTATTTGCGCACCAAAAGTAAGTTGGAAATAATGCACACAAAAAAGTGGATTTACTCATTGATGTTGAGTCCAAGACGTGTGCAGCTCAAAAATGGTTTCTTGCCCGACGTAGGTCTGCCCCGCACAATACCATAGAGATGATTTCCATATAAAATGTAATTAAAAATGGAGATGTCAATTACGTAATACACAATCAGCGAATTGGAAACGGCTAAATAGGGCTGCTGATAGTCATCATCACATAACTGCACCACAAATCTAATACCTGCAAGAGGTTCGAGTCCTAAAAGGCGTATTTGCAGATGCTATATTACAATTACATGAACCCACCCTTACTGTGCTCAGCCCATGCAAGCTAGTCCCTGCACATCCTTATTCTGCTTCTCCAGACAAAGGCGGACGGATGTCAGCGATATACATAACTCTATATATGGACATATACTTACTGGATTTTGGAATCATTGCAGTATGAATACACACATCTTATGCAAACAATGACGTGTGTCTAACTCTAAATAAGCCCCAATATATACATTTCCTTTATACAATGCTGATAAAGATATTTTGCATTCCCCACTAGAGCAGATCAAGCTCAACCTAGTTTGATGTCTATGTACTGAAATACCAGCTGTGCGATGTTTTGCTTGTTTGTTCCACCTTCATATTGCTTTATTTTATCTTGTACACACCATCCTGAAAATGTTACTACATGCATTTCTTTTCTTACTAGCCCCCTTCTGTGATTTTAGCCACGTATTTATATAATCTGGGAGAGTGGATTATTTTCTTGCCCCAGGATACAACATAAAGCTGCTCACTGGGTACAATTATACAGAAAGCAAAGCAGAGCAACACAAACACACAGCTCTGCCCCATGGTATCACCACACGGCTTAAACGTACAGAGGGAAGCCAGGACGTAAAAGTTGTGTATTTAATAAAACTTGGCGTAAAGCCTATACAAGTCATTAAAGACATGTGATGGTTGTAAACCCCTTAAATTATGGTTCTGAAAGGATTTATTTTATACAGGGCTTTGTCACTAAAAACAATATATTGGGTATAGTCAGACCTCCTAAAAAACCTTGACATAATTGAGATTAAAGTTGCATTATCAAATAATTTTTACATGTTACTCATTTGCCCCTTTCCAGCTCCAGGGTCTGCTCTAAACAGCCTCTTTCCCGGGACACCTTCGTTTCTGGCTCCTCCATGTACATATGGCTGCTTACGCCTACTTGCCGACTTTTCATTTTTTACTTCGGGAAGATCAAAAGGGGGCGGGGTGAGTCGATTGCGTAATTTGGCCCAAAATGACAATTTAGTCAGAGCTGTGAGATGAACCAGGGAACCACTGGAAAAACTTGTGCATGGAGCAGGCCCCGGGGCTCCAGAGAGGGAAAAGCAAGTGAGTAACATGATGACATGCAACAATTAGGTGGTAATGCAGATTTAGGTGCTCCTCTGCTGCAGCATATCACTATCATGACAGTGTATTGTCTTGTCATCACAATGTTCAACAGAAAGGTACTATATATATATATACATGATAGGGCACCAGCATACACGTGTACAGCAGCTGTAGCAGGCTCTACTGTTATTAGTTTGGAGAGAACATGAGGACTGGAATATCCATATCAGTTTAAGACAAAGAATAGGACTGTATCTACTTAATCAGGGAATTTATTTTACATCTAGATAACATTTAACATGTTTCATTCCTACAGATTAAATTTTGTTGTCGCAAGGTACAAAATGAATAATGAACATCATGGGAATTACTAAACAATTGGTTATTTTAATAAAAGTATAATTAATTATGTGGTAGTACAATGTAGGGAATGTGAAGAATGTATAATATCATATAAAACACAAGGCATCGGACATTATAGAAAATATATATTATATTTGAGTTTGGAAGCAATGTGTGTGTGTGTATATATATATATATATATATATATATATGTATGTCTTGGTAAAATGCGAACAGTCACATGTTGAACAACATATTTAGAACACATTAAAGTTTAACACAATGGCAGAGTGATTGCATAGTTCTGATCTTAATAAGGTGTAGTTAGTAGATTTTACCATACCCTGTGGCTGGTTCCCCATCCGTTCTCCATACGTGTAAAGATTAACCCTTCTGATGCTGCAGTGTCAAATGGTTAACCCCCGAGTGCTAAGTGCTGGAGGTGCAATGTATTTTAAAGTGTATCTTAATAAATATATAAAGGTAAAAATTGGTACTAGACCGCAACTCAGAAATATTTGAAGTAGCGGCCCAGTTGGCAAATCAAAATGTGTGGTGTTTTGGCCACCCTGGCAGAAGCGCCAGTCTAGCAGCCAACACCAAAGAATTTTATTAATTGGGGAACACCTCTCTGCTGTTCATCACTCCGCCAAGCAAATAGTTGTTACAATCCTGTTCCACAAACTAGGTCCTTGTAATTAAAGCCATGGAGCCAGAAATATATTGAAAACATTAAACTGTTTATTGCAATAATATAAAATGCAGCCCACCTGATGAAAGTTAAACACAGGCCGGACTAAGGACTAATTGCCCAATCCCTTTAGGGGAGAGTACTTACCACATCTTGAATATAACCAATTTGGCCGCTGATTAGGCTACTTACCGCCACAGCTAGGTTCCCGCTAGGAACCTAAGCCCACCACCAACTGGCCTTTTATAGCCAAACAAGAAAACTAAAAATCTGCTCTACAAAATAAGACATGCCAAACTCCGACAAGTGTATCCCATCAGGTCTATAAATTTGTCTAAAACAAGCTCTAATTCAAGGATAGCTAATAAACCCCCCACCTACTTCCTGAAAAAATGTTCTCACTGCCCTATTAACCTACCTGCGGGCCTTTTCAATACGAGCTGGTCTATCCGTTCCCCTCCAATTGCTTCTAGGGATGAAGTCGGACCAAACAAGGTGAACTGCTGGCCAATGTAATTTAATGATCTCAACATCAGATTTAATATTATCAATGAGCTCTAAGCCCTTCCACTTGCTCAAATCATTCCCACCAAGGGGAATTATAAGCACTGAAGGGCGCCCAAACTTTATCTCACTATCCCTTAGAATCTTCAACAGCGACGCCCAACACAAACCCCTAAAACCTAACCATCTAACAGAATGCGCCCGGGGAAAATTTGCTCAAATCTTGAGCAGGACCGCTCTTACCGGCCCAATAAACAAATGAACGGCCGACCAGCCACATATTCTTCCCATCCTGCCGTGAACCTGCAACATGGAGTAAAATGCACATGAAACAAATGTCAAGACATAATACATGGTATTAGAGAAAGACACTACTATATATTTGCGCGCAACGCAGGGTGACCCATGCGGAGGTAAAACCGGAAACCTCGGGGTGCCACAAGCCAATCAGGCCCCCGAGGAAGAGAAATGGCAAATCCCTCCGCGCCTTCTTTTAACAAGACAAGCAACGCATGTCATGGGTCAGCCTTACTACATCGCATTATTAAGCCTAAAGCGCAACAGCTGGCCTAACATACCGTTTGAAACACTTAGACCTCCACCTACCCAAAGCCACGATACTCTGTTTTGACACACCCTCCTCCGCCGCTACTGTAGCCGCTCCTATTCTAAAAGAATGAGTCCCATAGTCTGCTATATCTAATCTAAGCTTAGCAATACAATTCTTAAAGACCGTGGAAAACTAGAACTTCGTAAGGGGGTACCCATACATGATTCAATTCATGATTTATGATTCAATTTATGATTCAATTCATGATTCATGATTCAAATCATAATTCATGATTCAATTCATGATTCATGATTCAAATCATAATTCATGATTCATGATTCAATTCATGATTCATGATTCATGATTTAATTCATGATACATGATTCATTATTTGATTCATGATTCATGATTTAATTCATGATTCCTGATTCCTGATTCCTGATTCATGAATTAATTCATGATTCAATTCATGATTCAATTCATGATTCATGATTCAATTCATGATTCATGATTCAATTCATGATTCAATTCATGATTTATGATTCAATATATGATTCAATTCATAATTCATGATTCAAATCATGATTCATGATTCAATTCATGATTCATGATTCAATTCATGATTCAATTCATGATTCCTGATTCAATTCATGATTTATGATTCATGATTTAATTAATGATTCAATTCATGATTCAATTCATGATTCATGATTCAATTTATGATTCATGATTCAATTCATGCTTCATGATTTAATTCATGACTCACTATTCATAATTCGATTCATGATTTATGATTTATGAATCACGATTCGATTCATGAT
This sequence comes from Mixophyes australis, assembly GCA_036250195.1. NCBI lineage: Eukaryota > Metazoa > Chordata > Amphibia > Anura > Limnodynastidae > Mixophyes > Mixophyes australis. The sequence goes on along the minus strand of JAVHZZ010000365.1, from coordinate 33,352 downwards.
TCATGATTTATGATTCATGATTCATGATTTATGATTCATGATTCAATTCATGATTCATGATTCAATTCATAACTCATGATTCAATTCATGATTCATGATTCAATTCATGATTCATGATTTAATTCATGATTCATTTAATGTTTCATGATTTATGATTCAATTCATGATTTATGATTCGATTCATGATTTTATGATTCATAAATAATGGTTTGATTCTTGAATCATGAATCATGATTAAATTCATGATTCATAATTCATGATTTGATTCATGATTCATGATTCATGATTTGATTCATGATGCATTTCATGATTCATGATTCAATTCATGATTCATGATTCAATTCATAATTCAATTCATGATTCATGATTCATGATTCAATTTATGACTCATGATTCAATTCATGATTAATGATTCAATTCATGATTCAATTCACGATTCAATTCATGATTTTTGATTCAATTCATAATTCATGATTCATGATTCCATTCATGATTCATGATTCCATTCATGATTCATGATTCAATTCATGATTCATGATTCAAATCATAATTCATGATTCATGATTCAATTCATGATTCATGATTCATGATTCAATTCATGATACATGATTCATTATTTGATTCATGATTCATGATTTAATTCATAATTCCTGATTCATGATTCAATTCATGATTCAATTCATGATTCAATTCATGATTTATGATTCAATTCATGACTCATGATTCATGATTTAATTCATAATTCATGATTCAATTCATGATTAATTTCATGATTCATGATTTATGATTCAATTCATGATTTATGATTTCATTCAAGATTCATGATTCATGAATCATGATTCGATTCATGATTCATGATTTATGAATCATGGTTCAATTCATGATTCTTCATTCATTAATCATGCTATGATTTATGAATCATGATTCATGATATGATTCATGATTCAATTCATGATTCATGATTCAATTCATGATTTATGATTCAATTCATGATTCATTTCATGATTCATGATTCATGATTTAATTCATGACTCATGATTCATGATTCGATTCATGATTCATGATTTATGATTCATGATTCATGATTCAATTCATAATTCATGATTCGATTCATGATTAATGATTTATGATTCATGATTCAATTCATGATTCAATTCATTATTCATGATTCAATTCATGACTCATGATTCAATTCATGATTCAATTCATGATTCATGATTTATGATTCAATTCATGATTTATGATTCGATTCATGGTTTTATGATTCATAAATCATGATTTGATTCATGATTCATGATTTGATTCATAATTCAATTCATGATTCAATTCATGAATCAAGATTTGATTCATGATTTATGATTCATGATTCATTTCATGATTCATGAATCAATTCATGATTTATGATTCAATTCATGATTCAATTCATGATTCATGATTCAATTCATGATTCAATTCATGATTCATGATTCAATTCATGATTTATGATTCAATTCATGATTCATGATTCAATTCATAATTCATGATTCAATTCATGATTTATGATTCAATATATGATTCAATTCATGTTTCATGATTCAATTCATGATTCAATTCATGATTCATGATTCAATTCATGATTCATGATTTAATTCATGACTCATGATTCGATTCATGATTCATGATTCATGATTCAATTCATGATTCATGATTTAATTGATGATTCATGATTCGATTCATGATTCATAATTCATGATTCATGATTCAATTCATGAATCATGATTCGATTCATGATTCATGATTTATGATTCATGATTCAATTCATGATTCATGATTCAATTCATGATTCCTTTCATGATTCAAGATTCATGATTCAATTCATGATTCATGATTCAATTCATGACTCATGATTGAATTCATGATTTAATTCATGATTCATTTATTGATTCATGATTCATAAATCATGATTCGATTCATGATTCATGAATCATGATTCGATTCATGATTTTATGATTCATAAATCATGGTTTGATTCATGATTCATGAATCATGATTTAATTCATGATTCATGATTTGATTCATGATTTATGATTCATGATTTGTTTCATGATTCAATTCATGATTCAATTCATGAATCAAGATTTGATTCATGATTCATGATTCATGATTGAATTCATGATTCGATTCATGATTCATGATTCAATTCATGATTCGTGATTCAATTCATGTTTCATGATTCAATTCATGATTGAATTCATGATTCATAATTGAATTCATGATTCATGATTCATGATTCAATTAATAATTCATGATTCAATTCATGATTCATGATTCAATTCATGATTCAAATCATAATTCATGATTCATGATTCAATTCATGATTCATGATTCAATTCATGATTCATGATTCATTATTTGATTCATAATTCACGATTCATGATTTTATTCATGATTTCTGATTCATGAATCATAATTCATGATTCATGATTCAATTCATGATTCAATTCATAATTCATGATTCAATTCATTATTCATGATTCATGATTCAATTCATGACTCATAATTCATGATTCAATTCATAATTAATGATTCAATTCATGATTCAATTCATAATTCATGATTCAATTCATTATTCATTATTCATGATTCAATTCATAATTCATGATTCAAATCATAATTCATGATTCATGATTCAATTCATGATTCATGATTCAATTCATGATTCATGATTCATTATTCGATTCATGATTCACGATTCATGATTTTATTCATGATTTCTGATTCATGAATCATAATTCATGATTCATGATTCAATTCATGATTCAATTCATAATTCATGATTCAATTCATTATTCATGATTCATGATTCAATTCATGACTCATAATTCATGATTCAATTTATAATTAATGATTCAATTCATGATTCAATTCATAATTCATGATTCAATTCATTATTCATTATTCATGATTCAATTCATAATTCATGATTCAAATCATAATTCATGATTCATGATTCAATTCATGATTCATGATTCATGATTCAATTCATGATTCATGATTCATTATTCGATTCATGATTCATGATTTTATTCATGATTCCTGATTCATGATTCAATTCATGATTCAATATATGATTCAATTCATGATTCATGATTCAATTCATGATTCATGATTCAATTCATGAATCTTGATTCAATTCATGATTCAATTCATGAATCATGATTGAATTCATAATTCATGATTCAATTCATGATTCAATTCATGATTCAATTCATGATTCATGATTCAATTCATGATTAAAGATTCATGATTCAATTCATGATTCATGATTCAATATTTGATTCAATTCATGATTCATGATTCAAATCATGATTCATGATTCATGATTCAATTCCTGATTCATGATTCATCATTCATGATTCATGATTTAATTTATGATTCATGATTCATGATTCAATTCATGATTCATGATTCAATTCATGATTCAATTCATGATTCATGATTCATGATTCATTTCATGATTCATGATTCAATTCATGATTCATGATTCAATTCATGATTCATGATTCATGATTCAATTCATGATTCATGATTCAATTCATGATTCATGATTCATGCATGATTCAATTCATGATACATGATTCAATTCATGCATGATTCAATTCATGATTCATGATTCAATTCATGATTCATGATTCAATTCATGATTCATTATCCGATTCATAATTCACGATTCATGATTTTATTCATGATTTCTGATTCATGAATCATAATTCATGATTCATGATTCAATTCATGATTCAATTCATAATTCATGATTCAATTCATTATTCATGATTCATGATTCAATTCATGACTCATAATTCATGATTCAATTCATAATTAATGATTCAATTCATGATTCAATTCATAATTCATGATTCAATTCATTATTCATTATTCATGATTCAATTCATAATTCATGATTCAAATCATAATTCATGATTCATGATTCAATTCATGATTCAATTCATGATTCATGATTCATTATTCGATTCATGATTCACGATTCATGATTTTATTCATGATGTCTGATTCATGAATCATAATTCATGATTCATGATTCAATTCATGATTCAATTCATAATTCATGATTCAATTCATTATTCATGATTCAATTCATTATTCATGATTCATGATTCAATTCATGACTCATAATTCATGATTCAATTCATAATTAATGATTCAAATCATGATTCAATTCATAATTCATGATTCAATTCATTATTCATTATTCATGATTCAATTCATAATTCATGATTCAAATCATAATTCATGATTCATGATTCAATTCATGATTCATGATTCATGATTCAATTCATGATTCATGATTCATTATTCGATTCATGATTCATGATTTTATTCATGATTCCTGATTCCTGATTCATGATTCATGATTCAATTCATGATTCAATATATGATTCAATTAATGATTCATGATTCAAATCATGATTCATGATTCAATTCATGATTCAATTCATGATTCATGATTCAATTCATGATTCATGATTCAATTCATGAATCTTGATTCAATTCATGATTGAATTCATGAATCATGATTGAATTCATGATTCATGATTCAATTCATGATTCAATTCATGATTCATGATTCAATTCATGATTAAAGATTCATGATTCAATTCATGATTCATGATTCAATATTTGATTAAATTCATGATTTATGATTCAAATCAGGATTCATGATTCATGATTCATAATTCAATTCCTGATTCATTAATCATCATTCATGATTCATGATTCAATTTATGATTCATGATTCAATTCATGATTCATGATTCAATTCATGATTCAATTCATGATTCATTTCATGATTCATGATTCAATTCATGATTCATGATTCAATTCATGATTCATGATTCATGATTCAATTCATGATTCAATTCATGATTCATGATTTAATTCATGATTCATGATTCATGCATGATTCAATTCATGATACATGATTCAATTCATGCATGATTCAATTCATGATACATGATTCAATTCATGACTCATGATTCATGATTCATGATTTAATTCATGATTCATGATTCAATTCATGAATCGTTTCATGGTTCATGATTCAATTCCTGATTTATGATTCGATTCAAGATTCATGATTCATAAATCATTATTCGATTCATGATTCATGAATCATGATTCGATTCATGATTCTTGGATCATTAATCATGATTCATGATTTATGAATCATGATTCATGATTCGATTCATGATTCATGGTTCATGAATCATGATTCGATTCATGATTCATGATTCAATTCATGATTCATGAATCAATGAATCAAGATTTGATTCATGATTCATGATTCATTTCATGATTCATGATTCAATTCATGATTCATGATTCAATTCATGATTCATGATTCTTGATTCAATTCATAATTCATGATTCAATTCATGATTCATGATTCATGATTGAAATCATAATTCATGATTCTTTATTCAATTCATGATTCATGATTCATGATTCAATTCATGATTCATTATTCGATTCATGATTCACGATTCATGATTTTATTCATGATTGCTGATTCATGATTCATGATTCATGATTCAATTCATGATTCAATTCATAATTCATGATTCAATTCATTATTCATGATTCATGATTTAATTCATAATTCATGATTCAATTCATGATTCATGATTCAATCCATGATACATGATTCAATTCATGATTTATGATTCAATATATGATTCAATTCATGATTCATGATTCAAATCATAATTCATGATTCATGATTCAATTCATGATTCATGCTTCATGATTCACTTCATGATTCACGATTCAATTCATAATTCAATTCATGATTCATTATTCGATTCATGATTCATGAATTATGATTTAATTCATGATTAATGATTCTTTTCATGATTCATGATTCAATTCATGATTCATGATTCAATTCATGATTCAATTCATGATTCATGATTCAATTCATTATTCACTTCATGATTCAATTCATGATTCATGATTCAATTCATGATTCATGATTCAATTCATGATTCAATATATGATTCAATTCATGATTCATGATTTAAATCATGATTCATGATTCAATTCATGATTCAATTCATGATTCAATTCCTGATTCATGATTTAATTCATGAATCATGATTCAATTCATGATTGAATTCATGAATCATGATTGAATTCATGATTCATGATTCAATATTTGATTCAATTCATGATTCATGATTCAAATCATGATTCATGATTCAATTCATGATTCATGATTCATCATTCATGATTTATGAATGATGAATCATGAATCATGAATTGAATCAAATATTGAATCATGAATCATGAATTGAATCATGAAATATTAATCATGAATTGAATCATGAATCATGATTTGAATCATGATTTGAATCATGAATCATGAATTTAATCATGATTCATGAATTCAATCATGAATTGAATCATGATTCATGAATTGAATCATGAATCAGGAATTGAATCATGAATCATGAATTGAATCATGAATTGATTCAATTCATGATTCAATTCATGAATCAAGATTTGATTCATGATTAATGATTCATTTCATGATTCATGATTGAATTCATGATTCATGATTCGATTCATGATTCAATTCATGATTCAATTCATGTTTCATGATTCAATTCATGATTGAATTCATCATTCATGATTGAATTCATGATTCAATTCATAATTCATGATTCGATTCATGATTCAATTCATGATTCATGATTCAAATCATAATTCATGATTCATGATTCAATTCATGATTCATGATTCAATTCATGATTCATGATTCATTATTCGATTCATGATTCACGATTCATGATTTTATTCATGATTTCTGATTCATGAATCATAATTCATGATTCATGATTCAATTCATGATTCAATTCATAATTTATGATTCAATTCATTGATCATGATTCATGATTCAATTCATGATTCAATTCATAATTCATGATTCAATTCATTATTCATGATTCATGATTCAATTCATGACTCATAATTCATGATTCAATTCATAATTAATGATTCAATTCATGATTCAATTCATAATTCATGATTCAATTCATTATTCATGATTCAATTCATAATTCATGATTCAATTCATTATTCATGATTCAATTCATGACTCATAATTCATGATTCAATTCATAATTAATGATTCAATTCATGATTCAATTCATAATTCATGATTCAATTCATTATTCATTATTCATGATTCAATTCATAATTCATGATTCAAATCATAATTCATGATTCATAATTCAATTCATGATTCATGATTCATGATTCAATTCATGATTCATGATTCATTATTCGATTCATGATTCATGATTTTATTCATGATTCCTGATTCCTGATTCATGATTCATGATTCAATTCATGGTTCAATTCATGATTCATGATTCAATTCATGATTCATGATTCAATTCATGAATCTTAATTCAATTCATGATTGAATTCATGAATCATGATTGAATTCATGATTCATGATTCAATTCATGATTCAATTCATGATTCAATTCATGGTTCAATTCATGATTCTTCATTCATTAATCATGCTATGATTTATGAATCATGATTCATGATATGATTCATGATTCAATTCATGATTCATGATTCAATTCATGATTCATGATTCAATTCATGATTCATTTCATGATTCATGATTCATGATTTAATTCATGACTCATGATTCATGATTCGATTCATGATCCATGATTTATGATTCATGATTCATGATTCAATTCATAATTCATGATTCGATTCATGATTAATGATTTATGATTCATGATTCAATTCATGATTCATGATTCAATTCATTATTCATGATTCAATTCATGACTCATGATTCAATTCATGATTCAATTCATGATTCATGATTTATGATTCAATTCATGATTTATGATTCGATTCATGGTTTTATGATTCATAAATCATGATTTGATTCATGATTCATGATTTGATTCATAATTCAATTCATGATTCAATTCATGAATCAAGATTTGATTCATGATTTATGATTCATGATTCATTTCATGATTCATGAATCAATTCATGATTTATGATTCAATTCATGATTCAATTCATGATTCATGATTCAATTCATGATTCAATTCATGATTCATGATTCAATTCATGATTTATGATTCAATTCATGATTCATGATTCAATTCATAATTCATGATTCAATTCATGATTTATGATTCAATATATGATTCAATTCATGTTTCATGATTCAATTCATGATTCAATTCATGATTCATGATTCAATTCATGATTCATGATTTAATTCATGACTCATGATTCGATTCATGATTCATGATTCATGATTCAATTCATGATTCATGATTTAATTGATGATTCATGATTCGATTCATGATTCATGATTCATGATTCAATTCATGAATCATGATTCGATTCATGATTTATGATTCATGATTCAATTCATGATTCATGATTCAATTCATGATTCCTTTCATGATTCAAGATTCATGATTCAATTCATGATTCATGATTCAATTCATGACTCATGATTGAATTCATGATTTAATTCATGATTCATTTATTGATTCATGATTCATGATTCATAAATCATGATTCGATTCATGAATCATGATTCGATTCATGATTTTATGATTCATAAATCATGGTTTGATTCATGATTCATGATTCATGAATCATGATTCAATTCATGATTCATGATTTGATTCATGATTTATGATTCATGATTTGTTTCATGATTCAATTCATGATTCAATTCATGAATCAAGATTTGATTCATGATTCATGATTCATGATTGAATTCATGATTCGATTCATGATTCATGATTCAATTCATGATTCGTGATTCAATTCATGTTTCATGATTCAATTCATGATTGAATTCATGATTCATAATTGAATTCATGATTCATGATTCATGATTCAATTAATAATTCATGATTCAATTCATGATTCATGATTCAATTCATGATTCAAATCATAATTCATGATTCATGATTCAATTCATGATTCATGATTCAATTCATGATTCATGATTCATTATTCGATTCATAATTCACGATTCATGATTTTATTCATGATTTCTGATTCATGAATCATAATTCATGATTCATGATTCAATTCATGATTCAATTCATAATTCATGATTCAATTCATTATTCATGATTCATGATTCAATTCATGACTCATAATTCATGATTCAATTCATAATTAATGATTCAATTCATGATTCAATTCATAATTCATGATTCAATTCATTATTCATTATTCATGATTCAATTCATAATTCATGATTCAAATCATAATTCATGATTCATGATTCAATTCATGATTCATGATTCAATTCATGATTCATGATTCATTATTCGATTCATGATTCACGATTCATGATTTTATTCATGATTTCTGATTCATGAATCATAATTCATGATTCATGATTCAATTCATGATTCAATTCATAATTCATGATTCAATTCATTATTCATGATTCATGATTCAATTCATGACTCATAATTCATGATTCAATTCATAATTAATGATTCAATTCATGATTCAATTCATAATTCATGATTCAATTCATTATTCATTATTCATGATTCAATTCATAATTCATGATTCAAATCATAATTCATGATTCATGATTCAATTCATGATTCATGATTCATGATTCAATTCATGATTCATGATTCATTATTCGATTCATGATTCATGATTTTATTCATGATTCCTGATTCATGATTCAATTCATGATTCAATATATGATTCAATTCATGATTCATGATTCAATTCATGATTCATGATTCAATTCATGAATCTTGATTCAATTCATGATTGAATTCATGAATCATGATTGAATTCATAATTCATGATTCAATTCATGATTCAATTCATGATTCAATTCATGATTCATGATTCAATTCATGATTAAAGATTCATGATTCAATTCATGATTCATGATTCAATATTTGATTCAATTCATGATTCATGATTCAAATCATGATTCATGATTCATGATTCAATTCCTGATTCATGATTTATCATTCATGATTCATGATTCAATTTATGATTCATGATTCATGATTCAATTCATGATTCATGATTCAATTCATGATTCAATTCATGATTCATGATTCATGATTCATTTCATGATTCATGATTCAATTCATGATTCATGATTCAATTCATGATTCATGATTCATGATTCAATTCATGATTCAATTCATGATTCATGATTCAATTCATGATTCATGATTCATGCATGATTCAATTCATGATACATGATTCAATTCATGCATGATTCAATTCATGATTCATGATTCAATTCATGATTCATGATTCAATTCATGATTCATTATTCGATTCATAATTCACGATTCATGATTTTATTCATGATTTCTGATTCATGAATCATAATTCATGATTCATGATTCAATTCATAATTCATGATTCGATTCATGATTAATGATTTATGATTCATGATTCAATTCATGATTCATGATTCAATTCATTATTCATGATTCAATTCATGACTCATGATTCAATTCATGATTCAATTCATGATTCATGATTTATGATTCAATTCATGATTTATGATTCGATTCATGGTTTTATGATTCATAAATCATGATTTGATTCATGATTCATGATTTGATTCATAATTCAATTCATGATTCAATTCATGAATCAAGATTTGATTCATGATTTATGATTCATGATTCATTTCATGATTCATGAATCAATTCATGATTTATGATTCAATTCATGATTCAATTCATGATTCATGATTCAATTCATGATTCAATTCATGATTCATGATTCAATTCATGATTTATGATTCAATTCATGATTCATGATTCAATTCATAATTCATGATTCAATTCATGATTTATGATTCAATATATGATTCAATTCATGTTTCATGATTCAATTCATGATTCAATTCATGATTCATGATTCAATTCATGATTCATGATTTAATTCATGACTCATGATTCGATTCATGATTCATGATTCATGATTCAATTCATGATTCATGATTTAATTGATGATTCATGATTCGATTCATGATTCATAATTCATGATTCATGATTCAATTCATGAATCATGATTCGATTCATGATTTATGATTCATGATTCAATTCATGATTCATGATTCAATTCATGATTCCTTTCATGATTCAAGATTCATGATTCAATTCATGATTCATGATTCAATTCATGACTCATGATTGAATTCATGATTGAATTCATGATTCATTTATTGATTCATGATTCATGATTCATAAATCATGATTCGATTCATGAATCATGATTCGATTCATGATTTTATGATTCATAAATCATGGTTTGATTCATGATTCATGATTCATGAATCATGATTCAATTCATGATTCATGATTTGATTCATGATTTATGATTCATGATTTGTTTCATGATTCAATTCATGATTCAATTCATGAATCAAGATTTGATTCATGATTCATGATTCATGATTGAATTCATGATTCGATTCATGATTCATGATTCAATTCATGATTCGTGATTCAATTCATGTTTCATGATTCAATTCATGATTGAATTCATGATTCATAATTGAATTCATGATTCATGATTCATGATTCAATTAATAATTCATGATTCAATTCATGATTCATGATTCATGATTCAATTCATGATTCAAATCATAATTCATGATTCAATTCATGATTCATGATTCAATTCATGATTCATGATTCATTATTCGATTCATAATTCACGATTCATGATTTTATTCATGATTTCTGATTCATGAATCATAATTCATGATTCATGATTCAATTCATGATTCAATTCATAATTCATGATTCAATTCATTATTCATGATTCATGATTCAATTCATGACTCATAATTCATGATTCAATTCATAATTAATGATTCAATTCATGATTCAATTCATAATTCATGATTCAATTCATTATTCATTATTCATGATTCAATTCATAATTCATGATTCAAATCATAATTCATGATTCATGATTCAATTCATGATTCATGATTCAATTCATGATTCATGATTCATTATTCGATTCATGATTCACGATTCATGATTTTATTCATGATTTCTGATTCATGAATCATAATTCATGATTCATGATTCAATTCATGATTCAATTCATAATTCATGATTCAATTCATTATTCATGATTCATGATTCAATTCATGACTCATAATTCATGATTCAATTCATAATTAATGATTCAATTCATGATTCAATTCATAATTCATGATTCAATTCATTATTCATTATTCATGATTCAATTCATAATTCATGATTCAAATCATAATTCATGATTCATGATTCAATTCATGATTCATGATTCATGATTCAATTCATGATTCATGATTCATTATTCGATTCATGATTCATGATTTTATTCATGATTCCTGATTCATGATTCAATTCATGATTCAATATATGATTCAATTCATGATTCATGATTCAATTCATGATTCATGATTCAATTCATGAATCTTGATTCAATTCATGATTGAATTCATGAATCATGATTGAATTCATAATTCATGATTCAATTCATGATTCAATTCATGATTCAATTCATGATTCATGATTCAATTCATGATTAAAGATTCATGATTCAATTCATGATTCATGATTCAATATTTGATTCAATTCATGATTCATGATTCAAATCATGATTCATGATTCATGATTCAATTCCTGATTCATGATTTATCATTCATGATTCATGATTCAATTTATGATTCATGATTCATGATTCAATTCATGATTCATGATTCAATTCATGATTCAATTCATGATTCATGATTCATGATTCATTTCATGATTCATGATTCAATTCATGATTCATGATTCAATTCATGATTCATGATTCATGATTCAATTCATGATTCAATTCATGATTCATGATTCAATTCATGATTCATGATTCATGCATGATTCAATTCATGATACATGATTCAATTCATGCATGATTCAATTCATGATTCATGATTCAATTCATGATTCATGATTCAATTCATGATTCATGATTCAATTCATGATTCATTATTCGATTCATAATTCACGATTCATGATTTTATTCATGATTTCTGATTCATGAATCATAATTCATGATTCATGATTCAATTCATGATTCAATTCATAATTCATGATTCAATTCATTATTCATGATTCATGATTCAATTCATGACTCATAATTCATGATTCAATTCATAATTAATGATTCAATTCATGATTCAATTCATAATTCATGATTCAATTCATTATTCATTATTCATGATTCAATTCATAATTCATGATTCAAATCATAATTCATGATTCATGATTCAATTCATGATTCAATTCATGATTCATGATTCATTATTCGATTCATGATTCACGATTCATGATTTTATTCATGATGTCTGATTCATGAATCATAATTCATGATTCATGATTCAATTCATGATTCAATTCATAATTCATGATTCAATTCATTATTCATGATTCAATTCATTATTCATGATTCATGATTCAATTCATGACTCATAATTCATGATTCAATTCATAATTAATGATTCAATTCATGATTCAATTCATAATTCATGATTCAATTCATTATTCATTATTCATGATTCAATTCATAATTCATGATTCATGATTCAATTCATGATTCATGATTCATGATTCAATTCATGATTCATGATTCATTATTCGATTCATGATTCATGATTTTATTCATGATTCCTGATTCCTGATTCATGATTCATGATTCAATTCATGATTCAATATATGATTCAATTAATGATTCATGATTCAAATCATGATTCATGATTCAATTCATGATTCAATTCATGATTCATGATTCAATTCATGAATCTTGATTCAATTCATGATTGAATTCATGAATCATGATTGAATTCATGATTCATGATTCAATTCATGATTCAATTCATGATTCATGATTCAATTCATGATTAAAGATTCATGATTCAATTCATGATTCATGATTCAATATTTGATTAAATTCATGATTTATGATTCAAATCAGGATTCATGATTCATGATTCATAATTCAATTCCTGATTCATTAATCATCATTCATGATTCATGATTCAATTTATGATTCATGATTCAATTCATGATTCATGATTCATGATTCAATTCATGATTCAATTCATGATTCATGATTCATGATTCATTTCATGATTCATGATTCAATTCATGATTCATGATTCAATTCATGATTCATGATTCATGATTCAATTCATGATTCAATTCATGATTCATGATTTAATTCATGATTCATGATTCATGCATGATTCAATTCATGATACATGATTCAATTCATGCATGATTCAATTCATGATACATGATTCAATTCATGACTCATGATTCATGATTTATGATTTAATTCATGATTCATGATTCAATTCATGAATCGTTTCATGATTCATGATTCAATTCCTGATTTATGATTCGATTCAAGATTCATGATTCATAAATCATTATTCGATTCATGATTCATGAATCATGATTCGATTCATGATTCTTGGATCATTAATCATGATTCATGATTTATGAATCATGATTCATGATTCGATTCATGATTCATGGTTCATGAATCATGATTCGATTCATGATTCATGATTCAATTCATGATTCATGAATCAATGAATCAAGATTTGATTCATGATTCATGATTCATTTCATGATTCAATTCATGATTCATGATTCAATTCATGATTCATGATTCAATTCATGATTCATGATTCAATTCATGTTTCATGATTCAATTCATGATTCAATTCATGATTCATGATTCAATTCATGATTCATGATTCTTGATTCAATTCATAATTCATGATTCAATTCATGATTCATGATTCATGATTGAAATCATAATTCATGATTCTTTATTCAATTCATGATTCATGATTCATGATTCAATTCATGATTCATTATTCGATTCATGATTCACGATTCATGATTTTATTCATGATTGCTGATTCATGATTCATGATTCATGATTCAATTCATGATTCAATTCATAATTCATGATTCAATTCATTATTCATGATTCATGATTTAATTCATAATTCATGATTCAATTCATGATTCATGATTCAATCCATGATACATGATTCAATTCATGATTTATGATTCAATATATGATTCAATTCATGATTCATGATTCAAATCATAATTCATGATTCATGATTCAATTCATGATTCATGCTTCATGATTCACTTCATGATTCACGATTCAATTCATAATTCAATTCATGATTCATTATTCGATTCATGATTCATGAATCATGATTTAATTCATGATTAATGATTCTTTTCATGATTCATGATTCAATTCATGATTCATGATTCAATTCATGATTCAATTCATGATTCATGATTCAATTCATTATTCACTTCATGATTCAATTCATGATTCATGATTCAATTCATGATTCATGATTCAATTCATGATTCAATATATGATTCAATTCATGATTCATGATTTAAATCATGATTCATGATTCAATTCATGATTCAATTCATGATTCATGATTCAATTCCTGATTCATGATTTAATTCATGAATCATGATTCAATTCATGATTGAATTCATGAATCATGATTGAATTCATGATTCATGATTCAATATTTGATTCAATTCATGATTCATGATTCAAATCATGATTCATGATTCATGATTCAATTCATGATTCATGATTCATCATTCATGATTTATGAATGATGAATCATGAATCATGAATTGAATCAAATATTGAATCATGAATCATGAATTGAATCATGAAATATTAATCATGAATTGAATCATGAATCATGATTTAAATCATGAATTGAATCATGAATCATGAATTTAATCATGATTCATGAATTCAATCATGAATTGAATCATGATTCATGAATTGAATCATGAATCAGGAATTGAATCATGAATCATGAATTGAATCATGAATTGATTCAATTCATGATTCAATTCATGAATCAAGATTTGATTCATGATTAATGATTCATTTCATGATTCATGATTGAATTCATGATTCATGATTCGATTCATGATTCAATTCATGATTCAATTCATGTTTCATGATTCAATTCATGATTGAATTCATGATTCATGATTGAATTCATGATTCATGATTCATGATTCAATTCATAATTCATGATTCGATTCATGATTCAATTCATGATTCATGATTCAAATCATAATTCATGATTCATGATTCAATTCATGATTCATGATTCAATTCATGATTCATGATTCATTATTCGATTCATGATTCACGATTCATGATTTTATTCATGATTTCTGATTCATGAATCATAATTCATGATTCATGATTCAATTCATGATTCAATTCATAATTCATGATTCAATTCATTATTCATGATTCATGATTCAATTCATGACTCATAATTCATGATTCAATTCATAATTAATGATTCAATTCATGATTCAATTCATAATTCATGATTCAATTCATTATTCATGATTCAATTCATAATTCATGATTCAATTCATTATTCATGATTCAATTCATGACTCATAATTCATGATTCAATTCATAATTAATGATTCAATTCATGATTCAATTCATAATTCATGATTCAATTCATTATTCATTATTCATGATTCAATTCATAATTCATGATTCAAATCATAATTCATGATTCATAATTCAATTCATGATTCATGATTCATGATTCAATTCATGATTCATGATTCATTATTCGATTCATGATTCATGATTTTATTCATGATTCCTGATTCCTGATTCATGATTCATGATTCAATTCATGATTCAATATATGATTCAATTAATGATTCATGATTCAAATCATGATTCATGATTCAATTCATGATTCAATTCATGATTCATGATTCAATTCATGATTCATGATTCAATTCATGAATCTTGATTCAATTCATGATTGAATTCATGAATCATGATTGAATTCATGATTCATGATTCAATTCATGATTCAATTCATGATTCATGATTCAATTCATGATTAAAGATTCATGATTCAATTCATGATTCATGATTCAATATTTGATTAAATTCATGATTTATGATTCAAATCAGGATTCATGATTCATGATTCATAATTCAATTCCTGATTCATTAATCATCATTCATGATTCATGATTCAATTTATGATTCATGATTCAATTCATGATTCATGATTCATGATTCAATTCATGATTCAATTCATGATTCATGATTCATTTCATTATTCATGATTCAATTCATGATTCATGATTCAATTCATGATTCATGATTCATGATTCAATTCATGATTCAATTCATGATTCATGATTTAATTCATGATTCATGATTCATGCATGATTCAATTCATGATACATGATTCAATTCATGCATGATTCAATTCATGATACATGATTCAATTCATGACTCATGATTCATGATTCATGATTTAATTCATGATTCATGATTCAATTCATGAATCGTTTCATGGTTCATGATTCAATTCCTGATTTATGATTCGATTCAAGATTCATGATTCATAAATCATTATTCGATTCATGATTCATGAATCATGATTCGATTCATGATTCTTGGATCATTAATCATGATTCATGATTTATGAATCATGATTCATGATTCGATTCATGATTCATGGTTCATGAATCATGATTCGATTCATGATTCATGATTCAATTCATGATTCATGAATCAATGAATCAAGATTTGATTCATGATTCATGATTCATTTCATGATTCATGATTCAATTCATGATTCATGATTCAATTCATGATTCAATTCATGATTCATGATTCAATTCATGATTCATGATTCAATTCATGATTCATGATTCAATTCATGTTTCATGATTCAATTCATGATTCAATTCATGATTCATGATTCAATTCATGATTCATGATTCTTGATTCAATTCATAATTCATGATTCAATTCATGATTCATGATTCATGATTGAAATCATAATTCATGATTCTTTATTCAATTCATGATTCATGATTCATGATTCAATTCATGATTCATTATTCAATTCATGATTCACGATTCATGATTTTATTCATGATTGCTGATTCATGATTCATGATTCATGATTCAATTCATGATTCAATTCATAATTCATGATTCAATTCATTATTCATGATTCATGATTTAATTCATAATTCATGATTCAATTCATGATTCATGATTCAATCCATGATACATGATTCAATTCATGATTTATGATTCAATATATGATTCAATTCATGATTCATGATTCAAATCATAATTCATGATTCATGATTCAATTCATGATTCATGCTTCATGATTCACTTCATGATTCACGATTCAATTCATAATTCAATTCATGATTCATTATTCGATTCATGATTCATGAATTATGATTTAATTCATGATTAATGATTCTTTTCATGATTCATGATTCAATTCATGATTCATGATTCAATTCATGATTCAATTCATGATTCATGATTCAATTCATTATTCACTTCATGATTCAATTCATGATTCATGATTCAATTCATGATTCATGATTCAATTCATGATTCAATATATGATTCAATTCATGATTCATGATTTAAATCATGATTCATGATTCAATTCATGATTCAATTCATGATTCAATTCCTGATTCATGATTTAATTCATGAATCATGATTCAATTCATGATTGAATTCATGAATCATGATTGAATTCATGATTCATGATTCAATATTTGATTCAATTCATGATTCATGATTCATGATTCAAATCATGATTCATGATTCAATTCATGATTCATGATTCATCATTCATGATTTATGAATGATGAATCATGAATCATGAATTGAATCAAATATTGAATCATGAATCATGAATTGAATCATGAAATATTAATCATGAATTGAATCATGAATCATGATTTGAATCATGAATTGAATCATGAATCATGAATTTAATCATGATTCATGAATTCAATCATGAATTGAATCATGATTCATGAATTGAATCATGAATCAGGAATTGAATCATGAATCATGAATTGAATCATGAATTGATTCAATTCATGATTCAATTCATGAATCAAGATTTGATTCATGATTAATGATTCATTTCATGATTCATGATTGAATTCATGATTCATGATTCGATTCATGATTCAATTCATGATTCAATTCATGTTTCATGATTCAATTCATGATTGAATTCATCATTCATGATTGAATTCATCATTCATGATTGAATTCATGATTCATGATTCAATTCATAATTCATGATTCGATTCATGATTCAATTCATGATTCATGATTCAAATCATAATTCATGATTCATGATTCAATTCATGATTCATGATTCAATTCATGATTCATGATTCATTATTCGATTCATGATTCACGATTCATGATTTTATTCATGATTTCTGATTCATGAATCATAATTCATGATTCATGATTCAATTCATGATTCAATTCATAATTTATGATTCAATTCATTGATCATGATTCATGATTCAATTCATGATTCAATTCATAATTCATGATTCAATTCATTATTCATGATTCATGATTCAATTCATGACTCATAATTCATGATTCAATTCATAATTAATGATTCAATTCATGATTCAATTCATAATTCATGATTCAATTCATTATTCATGATTCAATTCATAATTCATGATTCAATTCATTATTCATGATTCAATTCATGACTCATAATTCATGATTCAATTCATAATTAATGATTCAATTCATGATTCAATTCATAATTCATGATTCAATTCATTATTCATTATTCATGATTCAATTCATAATTCATGATTCAAATCATAATTCATGATTCATAATTCAATTCATGATTCATGATTCATGATTCAATTCATGATTCATGATTCATTATTCGATTCATGATTCATGATTTTATTCATGATTCCTGATTCCTGATTCATGATTCATGATTCAATTCATGGTTCAATTCATGATTCATGATTCAATTCATGATTCATGATTCAATTCATGAATCTTAATTCAATTCATGATTGAATTCATGAATCATGATTGAATTCATGATTCATGATTCAATTCATGATTCAATTCATGATTCAATTCATGGTTCAATTCATGATTCTTCATTCATTAATCATGCTATGATTTATGAATCATGATTCATGATATGATTCATGATTCAATTCATGATTCATGATTCAATTCATGATTCATGATTCAATTCATGATTCATTTCATGATTCATGATTCATGATTTAATTCATGACTCATGATTCATGATTCGATTCATGATCCATGATTTATGATTCATGATTCATGATTCAATTCATAATTCATGATTCGATTCATGATTAATGATTTATGATTCATGATTCAATTCATGATTCATGATTCAATTCATTATTCATGATTCAATTCATGACTCATGATTCAATTCATGATTCAATTCATGATTCATGATTTATGATTCAATTCATGATTTATGATTCGATTCATGGTTTTATGATTCATAAATCATGATTTGATTCATGATTCATGATTTGATTCATAATTCAATTCATGATTCAATTCATGAATCAAGATTTGATTCATGATTTATGATTCATGATTCATTTCATGATTCATGAATCAATTCATGATTTATGATTCAATTCATGATTCAATTCATGATTCATGATTCAATTCATGATTCAATTCATGATTCATGATTCAATTCATGATTTATGATTCAATTCATGATTCATGATTCAATTCATAATTCATGATTCAATTCATGATTTATGATTCAATATATGATTCAATTCATGTTTCATGATTCAATTCATGATTCAATTCATGATTCATGATTCAATTCATGATTCATGATTTAATTCATGACTCATGATTCGATTCATGATTCATGATTCATGATTCAATTCATGATTCATGATTTAATTGATGATTCATGATTCGATTCATGATTCATAATTCATGATTCATGATTCAATTCATGAATCATGATTCGATTCATGATTTATGATTCATGATTCAATTCATGATTCATGATTCAATTCATGATTCCTTTCATGATTCAAGATTCATGATTCAATTCATGATTCATGATTCAATTCATGACTCATGATTGAATTCATGATTTAATTCATGATTCATTTATTGATTCATGATTCATGATTCATAAATCATGATTCGATTCATGAATCATGATTCGATTCATGATTTTATGATTCATAAATCATGGTTTGATTCATGATTCATGATTCATGAATCATGATTCAATTCATGATTCATGATTTGATTCATGATTTATGATTCATGATTTGTTTCATGATTCAATTCATGATTCAATTCATGAATCAAGATTTGATTCATGATTCATGATTCATGATTGAATTCATGATTCATGATTCGATTCATGATTCATGATTCAATTCATGATTCGTGATTCAATTCATGTTTCATGATTCAATTCATGATTGAATTCATGATTCATAATTGAATTCATGATTCATGATTCATGATTCAATTAATAATTCATGATTCAATTCATGATTCATGATTCATGATTCAATTCATGATTCAAATCATAATTCATGATTCATGATTCAATTCATGATTCATGATTCAATTCATGATTCATGATTCATTATTCGATTCATGATTCACGATTCATGATTTTATTCATGATTTCTGATTCATGAATCATAATTC
The DNA here is from genome assembly GCA_036250195.1 of Mixophyes australis. Lineage (NCBI taxonomy): Eukaryota > Metazoa > Chordata > Amphibia > Anura > Limnodynastidae > Mixophyes > Mixophyes australis. The sequence goes on along the minus strand of JAVHZZ010000365.1, from coordinate 11,599 downwards.
ATGATTCATGATTCAATTCATGATTCAATTCATAATTCATGATTCAATTCATTATTCATGATTCATGATTCAATTCATGACTCATAATTTATGATTCAATTCATAATTAATGATTCAATTCATGATTCAATTCATAATTCATGATTCAATTCATTATTCATTATTCATGATTCAATTCATAATTCATGATTCAAATCATAATTCATGATTCATGATTCAATTCATGATTCATGATTCATGATTCAATTCATGATTCATGATTCATTATTCGATTCATGATTCATGATTTTATTCATGATTCCTGATTCATGATTCAATTCATGATTCAATATATGATTCAATTCATGATTCATGATTCAATTCATGATTCATGATTCAATTCATGAATCTTGATTCAATTCATGATTGAATTCATGAATCATGATTGAATTCATAATTCATGATTCAATTCATGATTCAATTCATGATTCAATTCATGATTCATGATTCAATTCATGATTAAAGATTCATGATTCAATTCATGATTCATGATTCAATATTTGATTCAATTCATGATTCATGATTCAAATCATGATTCATGATTCATGATTCAATTCCTGATTCATGATTTATCATTCATGATTCATGATTCAATTTATGATTCATGATTCATGATTCAATTCATGATTCATGATTCAATTCATGATTCAATTCATGATTCATGATTCATGATTCATTTCATGATTCATGATTCAATTCATGATTCATGATTCAATTCATGATTCATGATTCATGATTCAATTCATGATTCAATTCATGATTCATGATTCAATTCATGATTCATGATTCATGCATGATTCAATTCATGATACATGATTCAATTCATGCATGATTCAATTCATGATTCATGATTCAATTCATGATTCATGATTCAATTCATGATTCATTATTCGATTCATAATTCACGATTCATGATTTTATTCATGATTTCTGATTCATGAATCATAATTCATGATTCATGATTCAATTCATGATTCAATTCATAATTCATGATTCAATTCATTATTCATGATTCATGATTCAATTCATGACTCATAATTCATGATTCAATTCATAATTAATGATTCAATTCATGATTCAATTCATAATTCATGATTCAATTCATTATTCATTATTCATGATTCAATTCATAATTCATGATTCAAATCATAATTCATGATTCATGATTCAATTCATGATTCAATTCATGATTCATGATTCATTATTCGATTCATGATTCACGATTCATGATTTTATTCATGATGTCTGATTCATGAATCATAATTCATGATTCATGATTCAATTCATGATTCAATTCATAATTCATGATTCAATTCATTATTCATGATTCAATTCATTATTCATGATTCATGATTCAATTCATGACTCATAATTCATGATTCAATTCATAATTAATGATTCAATTCATGATTCAATTCATAATTCATGATTCAATTCATTATTCATTATTCATGATTCAATTCATAATTCATGATTCAAATCATAATTCATGATTCATGATTCAATTCATGATTCATGATTCATGATTCAATTCATGATTCATGATTCATTATTCGATTCATGATTCATGATTTTATTCATGATTCCTGATTCCTGATTCATGATTCATGATTCAATTCATGATTCAATATATGATTCAATTAATGATTCATGATTCAAATCATGATTCATGATTCAATTCATGATTCAATTCATGATTCATGATTCAATTCATGATTCATGATTCAATTCATGAATCTTGATTCAATTCATGATTGAATTCATGAATCATGATTGAATTCATGATTCATGATTCAATTCATGATTCAATTCATGATTCATGATTCAATTCATGATTAAAGATTCATGATTCAATTCATGATTCATGATTCAATATTTGATTAAATTCATGATTTATGATTCAAATCAGGATTCATGATTCATGATTCATAATTCAATTCCTGATTCATTAATCATCATTCATGATTCATGATTCAATTTATGATTCATGATTCAATTCATGATTCATGATTCATGATTCATTTCATGATTGCTGATTCATGATTCATGATTCATGATTCAATTCATGATTCAATTCATAATTCATGATTCAATTCATTATTCATGATTCATGATTTAATTCATAATTCATGATTCAATTCATGATTCATGATTCAATCCATGATACATGATTCAATTCATGATTTATGATTCAATATATGATTCAATTCATGATTCATGATTCAAATCATAATTCATGATTCATGATTCAATTCATGATTCATGCTTCATGATTCACTTCATGATTCACGATTCAATTCATAATTCAATTCATGATTCATTATTCGATTCATGATTCATGAATCATGATTTAATTCATGATTAATGATTCTTTTCATGATTCATGATTCAATTCATGATTCATGATTCAATTCATGATTCATGATTCATTATTCGATTCATGATTCATGATTTTATTCATGATTCCTGATTCCTGATTCATGATTCATGATTCAATTCATGATTCAATATATGATTCAATTAATGATTCATGATTCAAATCATGATTCATGATTCAATTCATGATTCAATTCATGATTCATGATTCAATTCATGATTCATGATTCAATTCATGAATCTTGATTCAATTCATGATTGAATTCATGAATCATGATTGAATTCATGATTCATGATTCAATTCATGATTCAATTCATGATTCATGATTCAATTCATGATTAAAGATTCATGATTCAATTCATGATTCATGATTCAATATTTGATTAAATTCATGATTTATGATTCAAATCAGGATTCATGATTCATGATTCATAATTCAATTCCTGATTCATTAATCATCATTCATGATTCATGATTCAATTTATGATTCATGATTCAATTCATGATTCATGATTCATGATTCAATTCATGATTCAATTCATGATTCATGATTCATGATTCATTTCATGATTCATGATTCAATTCATGATTCATGATTCAATTCATGATTCATGATTCATGATTCAATTCATGATTCAATTCATGATTCATGATTTAATTCATGATTCATGATTCATGCATGATTCAATTCATGATACATGATTCAATTCATGCATGATTCAATTCATGATACATGATTCAATTCATGACTCATGATTCATGATTTATGATTTAATTCATGATTCATGATTCAATTCATGAATCGTTTCATGATTCATGATTCAATTCCTGATTTATGATTCGATTCAAGATTCATGATTCATAAATCATTATTCGATTCATGATTCATGAATCATGATTCGATTCATGATTCTTGGATCATTAATCATGATTCATGATTTATGAATCATGATTCATGATTCGATTCATGATTCATGGTTCATGAATCATGATTCGATTCATGATTCATGATTCAATTCATGATTCATGAATCAATGAATCAAGATTTGATTCATGATTCATGATTCATGATTCATTTCATGATTCATGATTCAATTCATGATTCATGATTCAATTCATGATTCAATTCATGATTCATGATTCAATTCATGATTCATGATTCAATTCATGATTCATGATTCAATTCATGTTTCATGATTCAATTCATGATTCAATTCATGATTCATGATTCAATTCATGATTCATGATTCTTGATTCAATTCATAATTCATGATTCAATTCATGATTCATGATTCATGATTGAAATCATAATTCATGATTCTTTATTCAATTCATGATTCATGATTCATGATTCAATTCATGATTCATTATTCGATTCATGATTCACGATTCATGATTTTATTCATGATTGCTGATTCATGATTCATGATTCATGATTCAATTCATGATTCAATTCATAATTCATGATTCAATTCATTATTCATGATTCATGATTTAATTCATAATTCATGATTCAATTCATGATTCATGATTCAATCCATGATACATGATTCAATTCATGATTTATGATTCAATATATGATTCAATTCATGATTCATGATTCAAATCATAATTCATGATTCATGATTCAATTCATGATTCATGCTTCATGATTCACTTCATGATTCACGATTCAATTCATAATTCAATTCATGATTCATTATTCGATTCATGATTCATGAATCATGATTTAATTCATGATTAATGATTCTTTTCATGATTCATGATTCAATTCATGATTCATGATTCAATTCATGATTCAATTCATGATTCATGATTCAATTCATTATTCACTTCATGATTCAATTCATGATTCATGATTCAATTCATGATTCATGATTCAATTCATGATTCAATATATGATTCAATTCATGATTCATGATTTAAATCATGATTCATGATTCAATTCATGATTCAATTCATGATTCATGATTCAATTCCTGATTCATGATTTAATTCATGAATCATGATTCAATTCATGATTGAATTCATGAATCATGATTGAATTCATGATTCATGATTCAATATTTGATTCAATTCATGATTCATGATTCAAATCATGATTCATGATTCATGATTCAATTCATGATTCATGATTCATCATTCATGATTTATGAATGATGAATCATGAATCATGAATTGAATCAAATATTGAATCATGAATCATGAATTGAATCATGAAATATTAATCATGAATTGAATCATGAATCATGATTTGAATCATGAATTGAATCATGAATCATGAATTTAATCATGATTCATGAATTCAATCATGAATTGAATCATGATTCATGAATTGAATCATGAATCAGGAATTGAATCATGAATCATGAATTGAATCATGAATTGATTCAATTCATGATTCAATTCATGAATCAAGATTTGATTCATGATTAATGATTCATTTCATGATTCATGATTGAATTCATGATTCATGATTCGATTCATGATTCAATTCATGATTCAATTCATGTTTCATGATTCAATTCATGATTGAATTCATGATTCATGATTGAATTCATGATTCATGATTCATGATTCAATTCATAATTCATGATTCGATTCATGATTCAATTCATGATTCATGATTCAAATCATAATTCATGATTCATGATTCAATTCATGATTCATGATTCAATTCATGATTCATGATTCATTATTCGATTCATGATTCACGATTCATGATTTTATTCATGATTTCTGATTCATGAATCATAATTCATGATTCATGATTCAATTCATGATTCAATTCATAATTCATGATTCAATTCATTATTCATGATTCATGATTCAATTCATGACTCATAATTCATGATTCAATTCATAATTAATGATTCAATTCATGATTCAATTCATAATTCATGATTCAATTCATTATTCATGATTCAATTCATAATTCATGATTCAATTCATTATTCATGATTCAATTCATGACTCATAATTCATGATTCAATTCATAATTAATGATTCAATTCATGATTCAATTCATAATTCATGATTCAATTCATTATTCATTATTCATGATTCAATTCATAATTCATGATTCAAATCATAATTCATGATTCATAATTCAATTCATGATTCATGATTCATGATTCAATTCATGATTCATGATTCATTATTCGATTCATGATTCATGATTTTATTCATGATTCCTGATTCCTGATTCATGATTCATGATTCAATTCATGGTTCAATTCATGATTCATGATTCAATTCATGATTCATGATTCAATTCATGAATCTTAATTCAATTCATGATTGAATTCATGAATCATGATTGAATTCATGATTCATGATTCAATTCATGATTCAATTCATGATTCAATTCATGATTCAATTCATGATTCATGATTCAATTCATGATTCATGATTCTTGATTCAATTCATAATTCATGATTCAATTCATGATTCATGATTCATGATTGAAATCATAATTCATATTTCTTTATTCAATTCATGATTCATGATTCATGATTCAATTCATGATTCATTATTCGATTCATGATTCACGATTCATGATTTTATTCATGATTGCTGATTCATGATTCATGATTCATGATTCAATTCATGATTCAATTCATAATTCATGATTCAATTCATTATTCATGATTCATGATTTAATTCATAATTCATGATTCAATTCATGATTCATGATTCAATCCATGATACATGATTCAATTCATGATTTATGATTCAATATATGATTCAATTCATGATTCATGATTCAAATCATAATTCATGATTCATGATTCAATTCATGATTCATGCTTCATGATTCACTTCATGATTCACGATTCAATTCATAATTCAATTCATGATTCATTATTCGATTCATGATTCATGAATCATGATTTAATTCATGATTAATGATTATTTTCATGATTCATGATTCAATTCATGATTCATGATTCAATTCATGATTCAATTCATGATTCATGATTCAATTCATTATTCACTTCATGATTCAATTCATGATTCATGATTCAATTCATGATTCATGATTCAATTCATGATTCATGATTCAATTCATGATTCAATATATGATTCAATTCATGATTCATGATTTAAATCATGATTCATGATTCAATTCATGATTCAATTCATGATTCATGATTCAATTCCTGATTCATGATTTAATTCATGAATCATGATTCAATTCATGATTGAATTCATGAATCATGATTGAATTCATGATTCATGATTCAATATTTGATTCAATTCATGATTCATGATTCAAATCATGATTCATGATTCATGATTCAATTCATGATTCATGATTCATCATTCATGATTTATGAATGATGAATCATGAATCATGAATTGAATCAAATATTGAATCATGAATCATGAATTGAATCATGAAATATTAATCATGAATTGAATCATGAATCATGATTTGAATCATGAATTGAATCATGAATCATGAATTTAATCATGATTCATGAATTCAATCATGAATTGAATCATGATTCATGAATTGAATCATGAATCAGGAATTGAATCATGAATCATGAATTGAATCATGAATTGATTCAATTCATGATTCAATTCATGAATCAAGATTTGATTCATGATTATTGATTCATTTCATGATTCATGATTGAATTCATGATTCATGATTCGATTCATGATTCAATTCATGATTCAATTCATGTTTCATGATTCAATTCATGATTGAATTCATGATTCATGATTGAATTCATGATTCATGATTCATGATTCAATTCATAATTCATGATTCGATTCATGATTCAATTCATGATTCATGATTCAAATCATAATTCATGATTCATGATTCAATTCATGATTCATGATTCAATTCATGATTCATGATTCATTATTCGATTCATGATTCACGATTCATGATTTTATTCATGATTTCTGATTCATGAATCATAATTCATGATTCATGATTCAATTCATGATTCAATTCATAATTCATGATTCAATTCATTATTCATGATTCATGATTCAATTCATAACTCATAATTCATGATTCAATTCATAATTAATGATTCAATTCATGATTCAATTCATAATTCATGATTCAATTCATTATTCATGATTCAATTCATAATTCATGATTCAATTCATTATTCATGATTCAATTCATGACTCATAATTCATGATTCAATTCATAATTAATGATTCAATTCATGATTCAATTCATAATTCATGATTCAATTCATTATTCATTATTCATGATTCAATTCATAATTCATGATTCAAATCATAATTCATGATTCATAATTCAATTCATGATTCATGATTCATGATTCAATTCATGATTCATGATTCATTATTCGATTCATGATTCATGATTTTATTCATGATTCCTGATTCCTGATTCATGATTCATGATTCAATTCATGGTTCAATTCATGATTCATGATTCAATTCATGATTCATGATTCAATTCATGAATCTTAATTCAATTCATGATTGAATTCATGAATCATGATTGAATTCATGATTCATGATTCAATTCATGATTCAATTCATGATTCAATTCATGATTCAATTCATGATTCAATTCATGATTCATGATTCATGATTCAATTCCTGATTCATGATTCATCATTCATGATTCATGATTCAATTTATGATTCATGATTCAATTCATGATTCATGATTCATGATTCAATTCATGATTCATGATTCATGATTCAATTCATCATTCAATTCATGATTCATGATTCATGATTCATTTCATGATTCATGATTCAATTCATGATTCATGATTCAATTCATGATTCATGATTCATGATTCAATTCATGATTCAATTCATGATTCATGATTCAATTCATGATTCATGATTCATGCATGATTCAATTCATGATACATGATTAAATTCATGCTTGATTCAATTCATGATACATGATTCAATTCATGACTCATGATTCATGATTCATGATTTAATTCATGATTCATGATTCAATTCATGAATCATTTCATGATTCATGAATCATTATTCGATTCATGATTCATGAATCATAATTCGATTCATGATTCTTGGATCATGAATCATGATTCATGATTTATGAATCATGATTCGATTCATGATTCATGATTCATTATTCAATTCATGATTCATGAATCAATGAATCAAGATTTGATTCATGATTCATGATTCATGATTCATTTCATGATTCATGATTCATGATTCAATTCATGATTCATGATTCAATTCATGCCTCAATTCATGATTCAATTCATGATTCATGATTCAATTCATGATTCATGATTCAATTCATGTTTTATGATTCAATTCATGATTCAATTCATGATTCATGATTCAATTCATGATTCATGATTCTTGATTCAATTCATAATTCATGATTCAATTCATGATTCATGATTCATGATTCAATTCATGATTCAATTCATGATTCATGATTCAATTCATGATTCATGATTCATGCATGATTCAATTCATGATACATGATTCAATTCATGCATGATTCAATTCATGATTCATGATTCAATTCATGATTCATGATTCAATTCATGATTCATGATTCATTATTCGATTCATAATTCACGATTCATGATTTTATTCATGATTTCTGATTCATGAATCATAATTCATGATTCATGATTCAATTCATGATTCAATTCATGACTCATAATTCATGATTCAATTCATAATTAATGATTCAATTCATGATTCAATTCATAATTCATGATTCAATTCATTATTCATTATTCATGATTCAATTCATAATTCATGATTCAAATCATAATTCATGATTCATGATTCAATTCATGATTCAATTCATAATTCATGATTCAATTCATTATTCATGATTCAATTCATTATTCATGATTCATGATTCAATTCATGACTCATAATTCATGATTCAATTCATAATTAATGATTCAATTCATGATTCAATTCATAATTCATGATTCAATTCATTATTCATTATTTATGATTCAATTCATAATTCATGATTCAAATCATAATTCATGATTCATGATTCAATTCATGATTCATGATTCATGATTCAATTCATGATTCATGATTCATTATTCGATTCATGATTCATGATTTTATTCATTAATCCTGATTCCTGATTCATGATTCATGATTCAATTCATGATTCAATATATGATTCAATTAATGATTCATGATTCAAATCATGATTCATGATTCAATTCATGATTCAATTCATGATTCATGATTCAATTCATGATTCATGATTCAATTCATGAATCTTGATTCAATTCATGATTGAATTCATGAATCATGATTGAATTCATGATTCATGATTCAATTCATGATTCAATTCATGATTCAATTCATGATTCATGATTCAATTCATGATTAAAGATTCATGATTCAATTCATGATTCATGATTCAATATTTGATTCAATTCATGATTTATGATTCAAATCAGGATTCATGATTCATGATTCATGATTCATGATTCATGATTCAATTCCTGATTCATTAATCATCATTCATGATTCATGATTCAATTTATGATTCATGATTCCATTCATGATTCATGATTCATGATTCAAATCATGATTCAATTCATGATTCATGATTCATTTCATGATTCATGATTCAATTCATGATTCATGATTCAATTCATGATTCATGATTCATGATTCAATTCATGATTCAATTTATGATTCATGATTCAATTCATGATTCATGATTCATGCATGATTCAATTCATGATACATGATTCAATTCATGATACATGATTCAATTCATGACTCATGATTCATGATTTAATTCATGATTCATGATTCAATTCATGAATCGTTTCATGATTCATGATTCAATGCCTGATTTATGATTCGATTCAAGATTCATGATTCATAAATCATTATTCGATTCATGATTCATGAATCATGATTCGATTCATGATTCTTGGATCATTAATCATATTTCATGATTTATGAATCATGATTCATGATTCGATTCATGATTCATGGTTCATGAATCATGATTCGATTCATGATTCATGATTCAATTTATGATTCATGAATCAATGAATCAAGATTTGATTCATGATTCATGATTCATGATTCATTTCATGATTCATGATTCATGATTCAATTCATGATTCATGATTCAATTCATGATTCAATTCATGATTCAATTCATGATTCATGATTCAATTCATGATTCATGATTCAATTCATGTTTCATGATTCAATTCATGATTCAATTCATGATTCATGATTCAATTCATGATTCATGATTCTTGATTCAATTCATAATTCATGATTCAATTCATGATTCATGATTCATGATTGAAATCATAATTCATGATTCTTTATTCAATTCATGATTCATGATTCATGATTCAATTTATGATTCATGATTCATTATTCGATTCATGATTCACGAATCATGATTTTATTCATGATTGCTGATTCATGATTCATGATTCATGATTCAATTCATGATTCAATTCATAATTCATGATTCAATTCATTATTCATGATTCATGATTCAATTCATAATTTATGATTCAATTCATGATTCATGATTCAATCCATGATACATGATTCAATTCATGATTTATGATTCAATATATGATTCAATTCATGATTCATGATTCAAATCATAATTCATGATTCATGATTCAATTCATGATTCATGCTTCATGATTCACTTCATGATTCACGATTCAATTCATAATTCAATTCATGATTCATGATTCGATTCATGATTCATGAATCATGATTTAATTCATGATTAATGATTCTTTTCATGATTCATGATTCATGATTCAATTCATGATTCATGATTCAATTCATGATTCAATTCATGATTCATGATTCAATTCATTATTCACTTCATGATTCAATTCATGATTCATGATTTAATTCATGATTCATGATTCAATTCATGATTCAATATATGATTCAATTCATGATTCATGATTTAAATCATGATTCATGATTAAATTCATGATTCAATTCATGATTCATGATTCAATTCCTGATTCATGATTTAATTCATGAATCATGATTCAATTCATGATTGAATTCATGAATCATGATTGAATTCATGATTCATGATTCAATTCATGATTCATGATTCAATTCATAATTAATATTTCATGATTCAATTCATGATTCATGATTCAATATTTGATTCAATTCATGATTCATG
>JAVHZZ010000364.1:0-68000 GCA_036250195.1 Mixophyes australis | reverse complement strand
TTTTTATTTTATTCTTATTTTTATACTTATTTTTATACTTATTCTTATTTTTATACTTTTTTTAATTCTTATTTTTATACTTATTCTAATTTTTATACTTATTCTTATTTTTATCCTTTTTTTATTCTTATTTTTATACTTATTTGTGTTTTATTCTTATTTTTATACTATTTTTTTTTATTCTTATTTTTATACTTATTTTTATTTTATTCTTATTTTTTTACTTATTCTTATTTTTATATGTATTTTTGTTTTTTTCTTATTTTTATACTTATTATTATACTTATTCTTAAAAAAAAATTTATTCTTATTTTTATACTTATTTTTATTTTATTCTTATTTTTATACTTATTTTTATACTTATTCTTATTTTTATACTTTTTTTTAATTCTTATTTTTATACTTTTTTTTATTCTTATTTTTATACTTATTTTTATACTTATACTTATTTTTATACATTTTTTTTATTTTTATTTTTATACTTATTTTTATACTTATTCCTATTTTTATACTAATTATTTTTTTTTTCTTATTTTTATACTTATTCTTATTTTTATACAATTTTTTTTATTCTTATTTTTATACTTATTTTTGTTTATTCTTATTTTTATACTTATTTTTGTTTTATTCTTATTTTTATACTTATTATTTTACTTATTCTTATATTTTTTTTTTATTCTTATTTTTATACTTATTTTTATACATTTTTTTGTTCTTACTTTTATACTTATTTTTGTTTTATTCTTATTTTTATACTTATTCTTATTTTTATACTTATTTTTATACATTTTTTTTAATTTTTATACTTATTTTTGTTTATTCTTATTTTTATACTATTTTTTTTTATTCTTATTTTTATACTTATTTTTATTTTATTCTTATTTTTATACTTATTTTTATACTTATTCTTATTTTTATACTTTTTTTTTAATTCTTATTTTTATACTTATTCTAATTTTTATACTTATTCTTATTTTTATCCTTTTTTTATTCTTATTTTTATACTTATTTGTGTTTTATTCTTATTTTTATACTTATTTTTTTTTATTCTTATTTTTATACTTTTTTTTATTCTTATTTTTATACTTATTTTTGTTTTATTCTTATTTTTATACTTATTCTTATTTTTATACTTATTTTTATACTTATTCTTATTTTTATACTTTTTTTTATTCTTATTTTTATACTTATTCTTATTTTTATCCTTTTTGTTTATTCTTATTTTTATACTTATTTTTGTTTTATTCTTATTTTTATACTATTTTTTTTTATTCTTATTTTTATACTTATTTTTATTTTATTCTTATTTTTATACTTATTCTTATTTTTATACATTTTTTTTAATTTTTATACTTATTTTTGTTTATTCTTATTTTTATACTTATTTTTGTTTATTCTTATTTTTATACTTATTTTTGTTTTATTCTTATTTTTATACTATTTTTTTTATTCTTATTTTTATACTTATTTTTATTTTATTCTTATTTTTATACTTATTTTTATACTTATTCTTATTTTTATACTTTTTTTTATTCTTATTTTTATACTTATTCTAATTTTTATACTTATTCTTATTTTTATACTTTTTTTATTCTTATTTTTATACTTATTCTTATTTTTATCCTTTTTGTTTATTCTTATTTTTATACTTATTTTTGTTTTATTCTTATTTTTATACTATTTTTTTTTATTCTTATTTTTATACTTATTTTTATACTTATTCTTATACTAATTTTTTTTTATTCTTATTTTTATACTTATTTTTATACTTATTCTTATTTTTATACTAATTTTTTTTAATTCTTATTTTTATACTTATTTTTATACTTATTTTTAATTTTATACTTTTTTTTATTCTTATTTTTATACTTATTTTTTTACTTATTCTTATTTTTATATGTATTTTTGTTTTATTCTTATTTTTATACTTATTATTATACTTATTCTTATATTTTTTTTTTATTCTTATTTTTATACTTATTTTTATACATTTTTTTTGTTCTTACTTTTATACTTATTTTTGTTTTATTCTTATTTTTATACTTATTCTTATTTTTATACTTATTTTTATACATTTTTTTTAATTTTTATACTTATTTTTGTTTATTCTTATTTTTATACTTATTTTTGTTTATTCTTATTTTTCTACTTATTTTTGTTTTATTCTTATTTTTATACTATTTTTTTTTATTCTTATTTTTATACTTATTTTTATTTTATTCTTATTTTTATACTTATTTTTATACTTATTCTTATTTTTATACTTTTTTTAATTCTTATTTTTATACTTATTCTAATTTTTATACTTATTCTTATTTTTATCCTTTTTTTATTCTTATTTTTATACATATTTGTGTTTTATTCTTATTTTTATACTTATTTTTTTTTATTCTTATTTTTATACTTTTTTTTTATTCTTATTTTTATACTTATTTTTGTTTTATTCTTATTTTTATACTTATTCTTATTTTTATACTTATTTTTATACTTATTCTAATTTTTATACTAATTTTTTTTATACTTATTTTTATACTTATTTTTATACTTATTCTTATTTTTATACTTTTTTTTATTCTTATTTTTATACTTATTCTTATTTTTATCCTTTTTGTTTATTCTTATTTTTATACTTATTTTTGTTTTATTCTTATTTTTATACTATTTTTTTTATTCTTATTTTTATACTTATTTTTATTTTATTCTTATTTTTATACTTATTCTTATTTTTATACTTTTTTTTATTCTTATTTTTATACTTATTCTAATTTTTATACTTATTCTTATTTTTATCCTTTTTTTATTCTTATTTTTATACTTTTTTGTGTTTTATTCTTATTTTTATACTTATTTTTGTTTTATTCTTATTTTTATACTTATTCTTATTTTTATACTTATTTTTATACTTATTCTTATTTTTATACTAATTTTTTTTATACTTATTTTTATACTTATTTTTATGCTTATTCTTATTTTTATACTTTTTTTTATTCTTATTTTTATACTTATTCTTATTTTTATCCTTTTTGTTTATTCTTATTTTTATACTTATTTTTGTTTTATTCTTATTTTTATACTATTTTTTTTATTCTTATTTTTATACTTATTTTTATTTTATTCTTATTGTTATACTTATTCTTATTTTTATATGTATTTTTGTTTTTTTCTTATTTTTTATACTTATTATTATACTTATTCTTATACTTTTTTTTATTCTTATTTTTATACTTATTTTTATACTTATACTTATTTTTATACATTTTTTTTATTTTTATTTTTATACTTATTTTTATACATATTCCTATTTTTATACTAATTATTTTTTTATTCTTATTTTTATACTTATTCTTATTTTTATACAATTTTTTTTATTCTTATTTTTATACTTATTTTTGTTTATTCTTATTTTTATACTTATTTTTGTTTTATTCTTATTTTTATACTTATTTTTATACTTATTCTGATTTTTATACTTATTTTAATACAATTTTTTTAATTTTTATACTTATTTTTGTTTATTCTTATTTTTATACTTATTTTTGTTTTATTCTTATTTTTATACTTATTTTTATACTTATTGTTATTTTTATACTTTTTTTTTTTTATTCTTATTTTTATACTTATTTTTATACTTATTCTTATACTAATTTTTTTTTTTATTCTTATTTTTATACTTATTTTTATACTTATTCTTATTTTTATCCTTTTTTTTTTTTATTCTTATTTTTATACTTATTTTTATACTTATTCTTATACTAATTTTTTTTTTTATTCTTATTTTTATACTTATTTTTATACTTATTCTTATTTTTATAGTAATTTTTTTTTATTCTTATTTTTATACTTATTTTTATACTTATTCTTAATTTTATACTTTTTTTTATTCTTATTTTTATACTTATTTGTGTTTTATTCTTATTTTTATACTTTTTTTTTTATTCTTATTTTTATACTTATTTTTGTTTTATTCTTATTTTTATAGTTTTTTTTTTATTCTTATTTTTATTTTATTCTTATTTTTATACTTATTTTTATACTTATTCTTATACTTTTTTTTATTCTTATTTTTATACTTATTTTTATACTTATTCTTATTTTTATACTTTTTTTTATTCTTATTTTTATACTTATTCTAATTTTTATACTTATTCTTATTTTTATCCTTTTTTTATTCTTATTTTTATACTTATTTGTGTTTTATTCTTATTTTTATACTTATTTGTGTTTTATTCTTATTTTTATACTTCTTTTTTTTTATTCTTATTTTTATACTTATTTTTGTTTTATTCTTAATTTTATACTTATTCTTATTTTTATACTTATTTTTATACTTATTCTTATTTTTATACTAATTTTTTTTATACTTATTTTTATACTTATTTTTATACTTATTCTTATTTTTATACTTTTTTTTAATCTTATTTTTATACTTATTCTTATTTTTATCCTTTTTGTTTATTCTTATTTTTATACTTATTCTTATTTTTATCCTTTTTGTTTATTCTTATTTTTATACTTATTTTTGTTTTATTCTTATTTTTATACTATTTTTTTTTTATTCTTATTTTTATACTTATTTTTATTTTATTCTTATTTTTATACTTATTCTTATTTTTATATGTATTTTTGTTTTTTTCTTATTTTTATACTTATTATTATACTTATTCTTAAAAAAAAATTTATTCTTATTTTTATACTTATTTTTATTTTATTCTTATTTTTATACTTATTTTTATACTTATTCTTATTTTTATACTTTTTTTTAATCTTATTTTTATACTTATTCTTATTTTTATCCTTTTTTTTTATTCTTATTTTTATACTTATTCTTATTTTTATCCTTTTTGTTTATTCTTATTTTTATACTTATTTTTGTTTTATTCTTATTTTTATACTATTTTTTTTATTCTTATTTTTATACTTATTTTTATTTTATTCTTATTTATATACTTATTCTTATTTTTATACATTTTTTTTAATTTTTATACTTATTTTTGTTTATTCTTATTTTTATACTTATTTTTGTTTATTCTTATTTTTATACTTATTTTTGTTTTATTCTTATTTTTATACTATTTTTTTTATTCTTATTTTTATACTTATTTTTATTTTATTCTTATTTTTATACTTATTTTTATACTTATTCTTATTTTTATACTTTTTTTTATTCTTATTTTTATACTTATTCTAATTTTTATACTTATTCTTATTTTTATACTTTTTTTATTCTTATTTTTATACTTATTTGTGTTTTAATCTTATTTTTATACTTATTTTTGTTTTATTCTTATTTTTATACTTATTCTTATTTTTATACTTATTTTTATACTTATTTTTGTTTATTCTTATTTTTATACTTATTTTTGTTTTATTCTTATTTTTATACTATTTTTTTTTATTCTTATTTTTATACTTATTTTTATACTTATTCTTATACTAATTTTTTTTATTCTTATTTTTATACTTATTTTTATACTTATTCTTATTTTTATACTAATTTTTTTTAATTCTTATTTTTATACTTATTTTTATACTTATTTTTAATTTTATACTTTTTTTTATTCTTATTTTTATACTTATTTTTTTACTTATTCTTATTTTTATATGTATTTTTGTTTTATTCTTATTTTTATACTTATTATTATACTTATTCTTATATTTTTTTTTTATTCTTATTTTTATACTTATTTTTATACATTTTTTTTGTTCTTACTTTTATACTTATTTTTGTTTTATTCTTATTTTTATACTTATTCTTATTTTTATACTTATTTTTATACATTTTTTTTAATTTTTATACTTATTTTTGTTTATTCTTATTTTTATACTTATTTTTGTTTATTCTTATTTTTCTACTTATTTTTGTTTTATTCTTATTTTTATACTTATTTTTATACTTATTCTTATTTTTATACTTTTTTTAATTCTTATTTTTATACTTATTCTAATTTTTATACTTATTCTTATTTTTATCCTTTTTTTATTCTTATTTTTGTACTTATTTTTTTACTTATTCTTATTTTTATACTTATTTTTATACATTTTTTTTTCTTACTTTTATACTTATTTTTGTTTTATTCTTATTTTTATACATTTTTTTTAATTTTTATACTTATTTTTGTTTATTCTTATTTTTATACTTATTCTAATTTTTATACTTATTCTTATTTTTATACTTTTTTTTATTTTTATTTTTATACTTATTTGTGTTTTTTTCTTATTTTTATACTTATTTTTTTTTATTCTTATTTTTATACTTATTCTAATTTTTATACTTATTCTTATTTTTATCCTTTTTTTTATTCTTATTTTTATACTTATTTGTGTTTTATTCTTATTTTTATACTTTTTTTTTTATTCTTATTTTTATACTTATTTTTGTTTTATTCTTATTTTTATAGTTTTTTTTTATTCTTATTTTTATTTTATTCTTATTTTTATACTTATTTTTATACTTATTCTTATACTTTTTTTTTATTCTTATTTTTATACTTATTTTTATACTTATTCTTATTTTTATACTTTTTTTTATTCTTATTTTTATACTTATTCTAATTTTTATACTTATTCTTATTTTTATCCTTTTTTTATTCTTATTTTTATACTTATTTGTGTTTTATTCTTATTTTTATACTTATTTGTGTTTTATTCTTATTTTTATACTTCTTTTTTTTTATTCTTATTTTTATACTTATTTTTGTTTTATTCTTATTTTTATACTTATTCTTATTTTTATACTTATTTTTATACTTATTCTTATTTTTATACAATTTTTTTTTTATACTTATTTTTATACTTATTTTTATACTTATTCTTATTTTTATACTTTTTTTTATTCTTATTTTTATACTTATTCTTATTTTTATCCTTTTTGTTTATTCTTATTTTTATACTTATTCTTATTTTTATCCTTTTTGTTTATTCTTATTTTTATACTTATTTTTGTTTTATTCTTATTTTTATACTATTTTTTTTTTATTCTTATTTTTATACTTATTTTTATTTTATTCTTATTTTTATACTTATTCTTATTTTTATATGTATTTTTGTTTTTTTCTTATTTTTATACTTATTATACTTATTCTTAAAAAAATTTTTATTCTTATTTTTATACTTATTTTTATTTTATTCTTATTTTTATACTTATTTTTATACTTATTCTTATTTTTATACTTTTTTTTAATTCTTATTTTTATACTTATTCTAATTTTTATACTTATTCTTATTTTTATCCTTTTTTTATTCTTATTTTTATACTTATTTGTGTTTTATTCTTATTTTTATACTATTTTTTTTTATTCTTATTTTTATACTTATTTTTATTTTATTCTTATTTTTTTACTTATTCTTATTTTTATATGTATTTTTGTTTTTTTCCTATTTTTATACTTATTATTATACTTATTCTTAAAAAAAAATTTATTCTTATTTTTATACTTATTTTTATTTTATTCTTATTTTTATACTTATTTTTATACTTATTCTTATTTTTATACTTTTTTTTAATTCTTATTTTTATACTTTTTTTTATTCTTATTTTTATACTTATTTTTATACTTATATTTATTTTTATACATTTTTTTTATTTTTATTTTTATACTTATTTTTATACTTATTCCTATTTTTATACTAATTATTTTTTTATTCTTATTTTTATACTTATTCTTATTTTTATACAATTTTTTTTATTCTTATTTTTATACTTATTTTTGTTTATTCTTATTTTTATACTTATTTTTGTTTTATTCTTATTTTTATACTTATTATTTTACTTATTCTTATATTTTTTTTTTATTCTTATTTTTATACTTATTTTTATACATTTTTTTTGTTCTTACTTTTATACTTATTTTTGTTTTATTCTTATTTTTATACTTATTCTTATTTTTATACTTATTTTTATACATTTTTTTTAATTTTTATACTTATTTTTGTTTATTCTTATTTTTATACTTATTTTTGTTTATTCTTATTTTTATACTTATTTTTGTTTTATTCTTATTTTTATACTATTTTTTTTTATTCTTATTTTTATACTTATTTTTATTTTATTCTTATTTTTATACTTATTTTTATACTTATTCTTATTTTTATACTTTTTTTTTAATTCTTATTTTTATACTTATTCTAATTTTTATACTTATTCTTATTTTTATCCTTTTTTTATTCTTATTTTTATACTTATTTGTGTTTTATTCTTATTTTTATACTTATTTTTTTTTATTCTTATTTTTATACTTTTTTTTATTCTTATTTTTATACTTATTTTTGTTTTATTTTTATTTTTATACTTATTCTTATTTTTATACTTATTTTTATACTTATTCTTATTTTTATACTAATTTTTTTTATACTTATTTTTATACTTATTTTTATACTTATTCTTATTTTTATACTTTTTTTTATTCTTATTTTTATACTTATTCTTATTTTTATCCTTTTTGTTTATTCTTATTTTTATACTTATTTTTGTTTTATTCTTATTTTTATACTATTTTTTTTTATTCTTATTTTTATACTTATTTTTATTTTATTCTTATTTTTATACTTATTCTTATTTTTATACATTTTTTTTAATTTTTATACTTATTTTTGTTTATTCTTATTTTTATACTTATTTTTGTTTATTCTTATTTTTATACTTATTTTTGTTTTATTCTTATTTTTATACTATTTTTTTTATTCTTATTTTTATACTTATTTTTATTTTATTCTTATTTTTATACTTATTTTTATACTTATTCTTATTTTTATACTTTTTTTTATTCTTATTTTTATACTTATTCTAATTTTTATACTTATTCTTATTTTTATACTTTTTTTATTCTTATTTTTATACTTATTTGTGTTTTAATCTTATTTTTATACTTATTTTTGTTTTATTCTTATTTTTATACTTATTCTTATTTTTATACTTATTTTTATACTTATTCTTATTTTTATACTAATTTTTTTTATACTTATTTTTATACTTATTTTTATGCTTATTCTTATTTTTAAACTTTTTTTTATTCTTATTTTTATACTTATTCTTATTTTTATCCTTTTTGTTTATTCTTATTTTTATACTTATTTTTGTTTTATTCTTATTTTTATACTATTTTTTTTTATTCTTATTTTTATACTTATTTTTATACTTATTCTTATACTAATTTTTTTTTATTCTTATTTTTATACTTATTTTTATACTTATTCTTATTTTTATACTAATTTTTTTTAATTCTTATTTTTATACTTATTTTTATACTTATTTTTAATTTTATACTTTTTTTTATTCTTATTTTTATACTTATTTTTTTACTTATTCTTATTTTTATATGTATTTTTGTTTTATTCTTATTTTTATACTTATTATTATACTTATTCTTATATTTTTTTTTTATTCTTATTTTTATACTTATTTTTATACATTTTTTTTGTTCTTACTTTTATACTTATTTTTGTTTTATTCTTATTTTTATACTTATTCTTATTTTTATACTTATTTTTATACATTTTTTTTAATTTTTATACTTATTTTTGTTTATTCTTATTTTTATACTTATTTTTGTTTATTCTTATTTTTCTACTTATTTTTGTTTTATTCTTATTTTTATACTATTTTTTTTTTATTCTTATTTTTATACTTATTTTTATTTTATTCTTATTTTTATACTTATTTTTATACTTATTCTTATTTTTATACTTTTTTTAATTCTTATTTTTATACTTATTCTAATTTTTATACTTATTCTTATTTTTATCCTTTTTTTATTCTTATTTTTATACATATTTGTGTTTTATTCTTATTTTTATACTTATTTTTTTTTATTCTTATTTTTATACTTTTTTTTTATTCTTATTTTTATACTTATTTTTGTTTTATTCTTATTTTTATACTTATTCTTATTTTTATACTTATTTTTATACTTATTCTTATTTTTATACTAATTTTTTTTATACTTATTTTTATACTTATTTTTATACTTATTCTTATTTTTATACTTTTTTTTATTCTTATTTTTATACTTATTCTTATTTTTATCCTTTTTGTTTATTCTTATTTTTATACTTATTTTTGTTTTATTCTTATTTTTATACTATTTTTTTTTATTCTTATTTTTATACTTATTTTTATTTTATTCTTATTTTTATACTTATTCTTATTTTTATATGTATTTTTGTTTTATTCTTATTTTTATACTTATTCTTATTTTTATACATTTTTTTTAATTTTTATACTTATTTTTGTTTATTCTTATTTTTATACTTATTTTTGTTTATTCTTATTTTTATACTTATTTTTGTTTTATTCTTATTTTTATACTATTTTTTTTATTCTTATTTTTATACTTTTTTTTATTTTATTCTTATTTTTATACTTATTCTTATTTTTATACTTTTTTTTATTCTTATTTTTATACTTATTCTAATTTTTATACTTATTCTTATTTTTATCCTTTTTTTATTCTTATTTTTATACTTATTTGTGTTTTATTCTTATTTTTATACTTATTTTTGTTTTATTCTTATTTTTATACTTATTCTTATTTTTATACTTATTTTTATACTTATTCTTATTTTTATACTAATTTTTTTTATACTTATTTTTATACTTATTTTTATGCTTATTCTTATTTTTATACTTTTTTTTATTCTTATTTTTATACTTATTCTTATTTTTATCCTTTTTGTTTATTCTTATTTTTATACTTATTTTTGTTTTATTCTTATTTTTATACTATTTTTTTTATTCTTATTTTTATACTTATTTTTATTTTATTCTTATTGTTATACTTATTCTTATTTTTATATGTATTTTTGTTTTTTTCTTATTTTTATACTTATTATTATACTTATTCTTATACTTTTTTTTATTCTTATTTTTATACTTATTTTTATACTTATACTTATTTTTATACATTTTTTTTATTTTTATTTTTATACTTATTTTTATACTTATTCCTATTTTTATACTAATTATTTTTTTATTCTTATTTTTATACTTATTCTTATTTTTATACAATTTTTTTATTCTTATTTTTATACTTATTTTTGTTTATTCTTATTTTTATACTTATTTTTGTTTTATTCTTATTTTTATACTTATTTTTATACTTATTCTGATTTTTATACTTATTTTAATACAATTTTTTTAATTTTTATACTTATTTTTGTTTATTCTTATTTTTATACTTATTTTTGTTTTATTCTTATTTTTATACTTATTTTTATACTTATTCTTATTTTTATACTTTTTTTTTATTATTCTTATTTTTATACTTATTTTTATACTTATTCTTATACTAATTTTTTTTTTTATTCTTATTTTTATACTTATTTTTATACTTATTCTTATTTTTATCCTTTTTTTTTTTTTATTCTTATTTTTATACTTATTTTTATACTTATTCTTATACTAATTTTTTTTTTATTCTTATTTTTATACTTATTTTTATACTTATTCTTATTTTTATAGTAATTTTTTTTTATTCTTATTTTTATACTTATTTTTATACTTATTCTTAATTTTATACTTTTTTTTATTCTTATTTTTGTACTTATTTTTTTACTTATTCTTATTTTTATATGTATTTTTGTTTTATTCTTATTTTTATACTTATTATTATACTTATTCTTATATTTTTTTTTATTCTTATTTTTATACTTATTTTTATACATTTTTTTTTCTTACTTTTATACTTATTTTTGTTTTATTCTTATTTTTATACATTTTTTTTCTTACTTTTATACTTATTTTTGTTTATTCTTATTTTTATACTTATTCTAATTTTTATACTTATTCTTATTTTTATACTTTTTTTTATTCTTATTTTTATACTTATTTGTGTTTTTTTCTTATTTTTATACTTATTTTTTTTTATTCTTATTTTTATACTTATTCTAATTTTTATACTTATTCTTATTTTTATCCTTTTTTTTATTCTTATTTTTATACTTATTTGTGTTTTATTCTTATTTTTATACTTTTTTTTTTATTCTTATTTTTATACTTATTTTTATACTTATTCTTATACTTTTTTTTATTCTTATTTTTATACTTATTTTTATACTTATTCTTATTTTTATACTTTTTTTTATTCTTATTTTTATACTTATTCTAATTTTTATACTTATTCTTATTTTTATCCTTTTTTTATTCTTATTTTTATACTTATTTGTGTTTTATTCTTATTTTTATACTTATTTGTGTTTTATTCTTATTTTTATACTTCTTTTTTTTTATTCTTATTTTTATACTTATTTTTGTTTTATTCTTATTTTTATACTTATTCTTATTTTTATACTTATTTTTATACTTATTCTTATTTTTATACTAATTTTTTTTATACTTATTTTTATACTTATTTTTATACTTATTCTTATTTTTATCCTTTTTGTTTATTCTTATTTTTATACTTATTTTTGTTTTATTCTTATTTTTATACTATTTTTTTTTTATTCTTATTTTTATACTTATTTTTATTTTATTCTTATTTTTATACTTATTCTTATTTTTATATGTATTTTTGTTTTTTTCTTATTTTTATACTTATTATTATACTTATTCTTAAAAAAAAATTTATTCTTATTTTTATACTTATTTTTATTTTATTCTTATTTTTATACTTATTTTTATACTTATTCTTATTTTTATACTTTTTTTTAATTCTTATTTTTATACTTATTCTAATTTTTATACTTATTCTTATTTTTATCCTTTTTTTATTCTTATTTTTATACTTATTTGTGTTTTATTCTTATTTTTATACTATTTTTTTTTATTCTTATTTTTATACTTATTTTTATTTTATTCTTATTTTTTTACTTATTCTTATTTTTATATGTATTTTTGTTTTTTTCTTATTTTTATACTTATTATTATACTTATACTTATTTTTATACATTTTTTTTATTTTTATTTTTATACTTATTTTTATACTTATTCCTATTTTTATACTAATTATTTTTTTATTCTTATTTTTATACTTATTCTTATTTTTATACAATTTTTTTTATTCTTATTTTTATACTTATTTTTGTTTATTCTTATTTTTATACTTATTTTTGTTTTATTCTTATTTTTATACTTATTATTATACTTATTCTTATATTTTTTTTTTATTCTTATTTTTATAATTATTTTTATACATTTTTTTTGTTCTTACTTTTATACTTATTTTTGTTTTATTCTTATTTTTATACTTATTCTTATTTTTATACTTATTTTAATACATTTTTTTTAATTTTTATACTTATTTTTATACTTATTCTTATTTTTATACTTTTTTTTTAATTCTTATTTTTATACTTATTCTAATTTTTATACTTATTCTTATTTTTATCCTTTTTTTATTCTTATTTTTATACTTATTTGTGTTTTATTCTTATTTTTATACTTATTTTTTTTTATTCTTATTTTTATACTTATTTGTGTTTTATTCTTATTTTTATACTTATTCTTATTTTTATACTAATTTTTTTTTATACTTATTTTTATACTTATTTTTATACTTATTCTTATTTTTATACTTTTTTTTATTCTTATTTTTATACTTATTCTTATTTTTATCCTTTTTGTTTATTCTTATTTTTATACTTATTTATGTTTTATTCTTATTTTTATACTATTTTTTTTTATTCTTATTTTTATACTTATTTTTATTTTATTCTTATTTTTATACTTATTCTTATTTTTATATGTATTTTTGTTTTATTCTTTTTTTTATACTTATTTTTATACTTATTCTTATTTTTATACATTTTTTTTAATTTTTATACTTATTTTTGTTTATTCTTATTTTTATACTTATTTTTGTTTATTCTTATTTTTATACTTATTTTTGTTTTATTCTTATTTTTATACTATTTTTTTTATTCTTATTTTTATACTTATTTTTATTTTATTCTTATTTTTATACTTATTTTTATACTTATTCTTATTTTTATACTTTTTTTTATTCTTATTTTTATACTTATTCTAATTTTTATACTTATTCTTATTTTTATCCTTTTTTTATTCTTATTTTTATACTTATTTGTGTTTTATTCTTATTTTTATACATTTTTTTTAATTTTTATACTTATTTTTGTTTATTCTTATTTTTATACTTATTCTAATTTTTATACTTATTCTTATTTTTATACTTTTTTTTATTCTTATTTTTATACTTATTTGTGTTTTTTTCTTATTTTTATACTTATTTTTTTTTATTCTTATTTTTATACTTATTCTAATTTTTATACTTATTCTTATTTTTATCCTTTTTTTTATTCTTATTTTTATACTTATTTGTGTTTTATTCTTATTTTTATACTTTTTTTTTATTCTTATTTTTATACTTATTTTTGTTTTATTCTTATTTTTATAGTTTTTTTTTTATTCTTATTTTTATTTTATTCTTATTTTTATACTTATTTTTATACTTATTCTTATACTTTTTTTTTATTCTTATTTTTATACTTATTTTTATACTTATTCTTATTTTTATACTTTTTTTTATTCTTATTTTTATACTTATTCAAATTTTTATACTTATTCTTATTTTTATCCTTTTTTTATTCTTATTTTTATACTTATTTGTGTTTTATTCTTATTTTTATACTTATTTGTGTTTTATTCTTATTTTTATACTTCTTTTTTTTTATTCTTATTTTTATACTTATTTTTGTTTTATTCTTATTTTTATACTTATTTTTATACTTATTCTTATTTTTATACTAATTTTTTTTTATACTTATTTTTATACTTATTTTTATACTTATTCTTATTTTTATATTTTTTTTTATTCTTATTTTTATACTTATTCTTATTTTTATCCTTTTTGTTTATTCTTATTTTTATACTTATTCTTATTTTTATCCTTTTTGTTTATTCTTATTTTTATACTTATTTTTGTTTTATTCTTATTTTTATACTATTTTTTTTTATTCTTATTTTTATACTTATTTTTATTTTATTCCTATTTTTATACTTATTCTTATTTTTATATGTATTTTTGTTTTTTTCTTATTTTTATACTTATTATTATACTTATTCTTAAATTTTTTTTTATTCTTATTTTTATACACATTTTTATTTTATTCTTATTTTTATACTTATTTTTATACTTATTCTTATTTTTATACTTTTTTTTAATTTTTATTTTTATACTTATTTGTGTTTTATTCTTATTTTTATACTATTTTTTTTTATTCTTATTTTTATACTTATTTTTATTTTATTCTTATTTTTTTACTTATTCTTATTTTTATATGTATTTTTGTTTTTTTCTTATTTTTATACTTATTATTATACTTATTCTTATACTTTTTTTTATTCTTATTTTTATACTTATTTTTATACTTATACTTATTTTTATACATTTTTTTTATTTTTATTTTTATACTTATTTTTATACTTATTCCTATTTTTATACTAATTATTTTTTTATTCTTATTTTTATACTTATTCTTATTTTTATACAATTTTTTTTATTCTTATTTTTATACTTATTTTTGTTTATTCTTATTTTTATACTTATTTTTGTTTTATTCTTATTTTTATACTTATTTTTATACTTATTCTTATTTTTATACTTTTTTTTTTTTATTCTTATTTTTATACTTATTTTTATACTTATTCTTATACTAATTTTTTTTTTTATTCTTATTTTTATACTTATTTTTATAGTTATTCTTATTTTTATACTAATTTTTTTTTATTCTTATTTTTATACTTATTTTTATACTTATTCTTAATTTTATACTTTTTTTTATTCTTATTTTTGTACTTATTTTTTTACTTATTCTTATTTTTATATGTATTTTTGTTTTATTCTTATTTTTATACTTATTCTAATTTTTATACTTATTCTTATTTTTATCCTTTTTTTTATTCTTATTTTTATACTTATTTGTGTTTTATTCTTATTTTTATACTTTTTTTTTATTCTTATTTTTATACTTATTTTTGTTTTATTCTTATTTTTATAGTTTTTTTTTTATTCTTATTTTTATTTTATTCTTATTTTTATACTAATTTTTATACTTATTCTTATACTTTTTTTTATTCTTATTTTTATACTTATTTTTATACTTATTCTTATTTTTATACTTTTTTTTATTCTTATTTTTATACTTATTCAAATTTTTATACTTATTCTTATTTTTATCCTTTTTTTATTCTTATTTTTATACTTATTTGTGTTTTATTCTTATTTTTATACTTATTTGTGTTTTATTCTTATTTTTATACTTATTTTTTTTTATTCTTATTTTTATACTTATTTTTGTTTTATTCTTATTTTTATACTTATTCTTATTTTTATACTTTTTTTTATTCTTATTTTTATACTTATTCTTATTTTTATCCTTATTGTTTATTCTTATTTTTATACTTATTCTTATTTTTATCCTTTTTGTTTATTCTTATTTTTATACTTATTTTTGTTTTATTCTTATTTTTATACTATTTTTTTTATTCTTATTTTTATACTTATTTTTATTTTATTCCTATTTTTATACTTATTCTTATTTTTATATGTATTTTTGTTTTTTTCTTATTTTTATACTTATTATTATACTTATTCTTAAATTTTTTTTTATTCTTATTTTTATACTTATTTTTATTTTATTCTTATTTTTATACTTATTTTTATACTTATTCTTATTTTTATACTTTTTTTTAATTCTTATTTTTATACTTATTCTAATTTTTATACTTATTCTTATTTTTATCCTTTTTTTATTCTTATTTTTATACTTATTTGTGTTTTATTCTTATTTTTATACTTATTCTTATTTTTATACTTATTTTTATACTTATTCTTATTTTTATACTAATTTTTTTTTTATACTTATTTTTATACTTATTTTTATACTTATTCTTATTTTTATACTTTTTTTTATTCTTATTTTTATACTTATTCTTATTTTTATCCTTTTTGTTTATTCTTATTTTTATACTTATTCTTATTTTTATCCTTTTTGTTTATTCTTATTTTTATACTTATTTTTGTTTTATTCTTATTTTTATACTATTTTTTTTTATTCTTATTTTTGTACTTATTTTTTTACTTATTCTTATTTTTATATGTATTTTTGTTTTATTCTTATTTTTATACTTATTATTATACTTATTCTTATATTTTTTTTTTATTCTTATTTTTATACTTATTTTTATACATTTTTTTGTTCTTACTTTTATACTTATTTTTGTTTTATTCTTATTTTTATACATTTTTTTTAATTTTTATACTTATTTTTGTTTATTCTTATTTTTATACTTATTTTTTTTTATTCTTATTTTTATACTTATTCTAATTTTTATACTTATTCTTATTTTTATCCTTTTTTTTATTCTTATTTTTATACTTATTTGTGTTTTATTCTTATTTTTATACTTTTTTTTTATTCTTATTTTTATACTTATTTTTGTTTTATTCTTATTTTTATAGTTTTTTTTTTATTCTTATTTTTATTTTATTCTTATTTTTATACTTATTTTTATACTTATTCTTATACTTTTTTTTTATTCTTATTTTTATACTTATTTTTATACTTATTCTTATTTTTATACTTTTTTTTATTCTTATTTTTATACTTATTCAAATTTTTATACTTATTCTTATTTTTATCCTTTTTTTATTCTTATTTTTATACTTATTTGTGTTTTATTCTTATTTTTATACTTATTTGTGTTTTATTCTTATTTTTATACTTCTTTTTTTTTATTCTTATTTTTATACTTATTTTTGTTTTATTCTTATTTTTATACTTATTTTTATACTTATTCTTATTTTTATACTAATTTTTTTTTATACTTATTTTTATACTTATTTTTATACTTATTCTTATTTTTATATTTTTTTTTATTCTTATTTTTATACTTATTCTTATTTTTATCCTTTTTGTTTATTCTTATTTTTATACTTATTCTTATTTTTATCCTTTTTGTTTATTCTTATTTTTATACTTATTTTTGTTTTATTCTTATTTTTATACTATTTTTTTTTATTCTTATTTTTATACTTATTTTTATTTTATTCCTATTTTTATACTTATTCTTATTTTTATATGTATTTTTGTTTTTTTCTTATTTTTATACTTATTATTATACTTATTCTTAAAATTTTTTTTATTCTTATTTTTATACACATTTTTATTTTATTCTTATTTTTATACTTATTTTTATACTTATTCTTATTTTTATACTTTTTTTAAATTTTTATTTTTATACTTATTTGTGTTTTATTCTTATTTTTATACTATTTTTTTTTATTCTTATTTTTATACTTATTTTTATTTTATTCTTATTTTTTTACTTATTCTTATTTTTATATGTATTTTTGTTTTTTTCTTATTTTTATACTTATTATTATACTTATTCTTATACTTTTTTTTATTCTTATTTTTATACTTATTTTTATACTTATACTTATTTTTATACATTTTTTTTATTTTTATTTTTATACTTATTTTTATACTTATTCCTATTTTTATACTAATTATTTTTTTATTCTTATTTTTATACTTATTCTTATTTTTATACAATTTTTTTTATTCTTATTTTTATACTTATTTTTGTTTATTCTTATTTTTATACTTATTTTTGTTTTATTCTTATTTTTATACTTATTTTTATACTTATTCTTATTTTTATACTTTTTTTTTTTTATTCTTATTTTTATACTTATTTTTATACTTATTCTTATACTAATTTTTTTTTTTATTCTTATTTTTATACTTATTTTTATAGTTATTCTTATTTTTATACTAATTTTTTTTTATTCTTATTTTTATACTTATTTTTATACTTATTCTTAATTTTATACTTTTTTTTATTCTTATTTTTGTACTTATTTTTTTACTTATTCTTATTTTTATATGTATTTTTGTTTTATTCTTATTTTTATACTTATTCTAATTTTTATACTTATTCTTATTTTTATCCTTTTTTTTATTCTTATTTTTATACTTATTTGTGTTTTATTCTTATTTTTATACTTTTTTTTTATTCTTATTTTTATACTTATTTTTGTTTTATTCTTATTTTTATAGTTTTTTTTTTATTCTTATTTTTATTTTATTCTTATTTTTATACTAATTTTTATACTTATTCTTATACTTTTTTTTTATTCTTATTTTTATACTTATTTTTATACTTATTCTTATTTTTATACTTTTTTTTATTCTTATTTTTATACTTATTCAAATTTTTATACTTATTCTTATTTTTATCCTTTTTTTATTCTTATTTTTATACTTATTTGTGTTTTATTCTTATTTTTATACTTATTTGTGTTTTATTCTTATTTTTATACTTATTTTTTTTTATTCTTATTTTTATACTTATTTTTGTTTTATTCTTATTTTTATACTTATTTTTATACTTATTCTTATTTTTATACTTTTTTTTATTCTTATTTTTATACTTATTCTTATTTTTATCCTTATTGTTTATTCTTATTTTTATACTTATTCTTATTTTTATCCTTTTTGTTTATTCTTATTTTTATACTTATTTTTGTTTTATTCTTATTTTTATACTATTTTTTTTATTCTTATTTTTATACTTATTTTTATTTTATTCCTATTTTTATACTTATTCTTATTTTTATATGTATTTTTGTTTTTTTCTTATTTTTATACTTATTATTATACTTATTCTTAAATTTTTTTTTATTCTTATTTTTATACTTATTTTTATTTTATTCTTATTTTTATACTTATTTTTATACTTATTCTTATTTTTATACTTTTTTTTAATTCTTATTTTTATACTTATTCTAATTTTTATACTTATTCTTATTTTTATCCTTTTTTTATTCTTATTTTTATACTTATTTGTGTTTTATTCTTATTTTTATACTTATTCTTATTTTTATACTTATTTTTATACTTATTCTTATTTTTATACTAATTTTTTTTTTATACTTATTTTTATACTTATTTTTATACTTATTCTTATTTTTATACTTTTTTTTATTCTTATTTTTATACTTATTCTTATTTTTATCCTTTTTGTTTATTCTTATTTTTATACTTATTCTTATTTTTATCCTTTTTGTTTATTCTTATTTTTATACTTATTTTTGTTTTATTCTTATTTTTATACTATTTTTTTTTATTCTTATTTTTGTACTTATTTTTTTACTTATTCTTATTTTTATATGTATTTTTGTTTTATTCTTATTTTTATACTTATTATTATACTTATTCTTATATTTTTTTTTTATTCTTATTTTTATACTTATTTTTATACATTTTTTTGTTCTTACTTTTATACTTATTTTTGTTTTATTCTTATTTTTATACATTTTTTTTAATTTTTATACTTATTTTTGTTTATTCTTATTTTTATACTTATTCTAATTTTTATACTTATTCTTATTTTTATACTTATTTGTGTTTTTTTCTTATTTTTATACTTATTTTTTTATTCTTATTTTTATACTTATTTTTGTTTTATTCTTATTTTTATAGTTTTTTTTTATTCTTATTTTTATTTTATTCTTATTTTTATACTTATTTTTATATTTATTCTTATACTTTTTTTTTATTCTTATTTTTATACTTATTTTTATACTTATTCTTATTTTTATACTTTTTTTTATTCTTATTTTTATACTTATTCTAATTTTTATACTTATTCTTATTTTTATCCTTTTTTTATTCTTATTTTTATACTTATTTGTGTTTTATTCTTATTTTTATACTTATTTGTGTTTTATTCTTATTTTTATACTTCTTTTTTTTTATTCTTATTTTTATACTTATTTTTGTTTCATTCTTATTTTTATACTTATTCTTATTTTTATACTTATTTTTATACTTATTCTTATTTTTATACTAATTTTTTTTATACTTATTTTTATACTTATCTTTATACTTATTCTTATTTTTATACTTTTTTTTTATTCTTATTTTTATACTTATTCTTATTTTTATCCTTTTTGTTTATTCTTATTTTTATACTTATTCTTATTTTTATCCTTTTTGTTTATTCTTATTTTTATACTTATTTTTGTTTTATTCTTATTTTTATACTATTTTTTTTTATTCTTATTTTTATACTTATTTTTATTTTATTCTTATTTTTATACTTTTTTTTTATTCTTATTTTTATACTTATTCTAATTTTTATACTTATTCTTATTTTTATCCTTTTTTTATTCTTATTTTTATACTTATTTGTGTTTTATTCTTATTTTTATACTATTTTTTTTTATTCTTATTTTTATACTTATTTTTATTTTATTCTTATTTTTTTACTTATTCTTATTTTTATATGTATTTTTGTTTTTTTCTTATTTTTATACTTATTATTATATTTATTCTTATACTTTTTTTTATTCTTATTTTTATACTTATTTTTATACTTATACTTATTTTTATAAAATTTTTTTATTTTTATTTTTATACTTATTTTTATACTTATTCCTATTTTTATACTAATTATTTTTTTATTCTTATTTTTATACTTATTCTTATTTTTATACAATTTTTTTTATTCTTATTTTTATACTTATTTTTGTTTATTCTTATTTTTATACTTATTTTTGTTTTATTCTTATTTTTATACTTATTATTATACTTATTCTTCTATTTTTTTTTTATTCTTATTTTTATACTTATTTTTATACATTTTTTTTGTTCTTACTTTTATACTTATTTTTGTTTTATTCTTATTTTTATACTTATTCTTATTTTTATACTTATTTTTATACATTTTTTTTAATTTTTATACTTATTTTTGTTTATTCTTATTTTTATACTTATTTTTGTTTATTCTTATTTTTATACTTATTTTTGTTTTATTCTTATTTTTATACTATTTTTTTTTATTCTTATTTTTGTACTTATTTTTATTTTATTCTTATTTTTATACTTATTCTTATTTTTATATGTATTTTTGTTTTATTCTTATTTTTATACTTATTTTTATACTTATTCTTATTTTTATACAATTTTTTTAATTTTTATACTTATTTTTGTTTATTCTTATTTTTATACTTATTTTTGTTTATTCTTATTTTTATACTTATTTTTGTTTTATTCTTATTTTTATACTATTTTTTTTTATTCTTATTTTTATACTTATTTTTATTTTATTCTTATTTTTATACTTATTCTTATTTTTATATGTATTTTTGTTTTATTCTTATTTTTATACTTATTTTTATACTTATTCTTATTTTTATACATTTTTTTTAATTTTTATACTTATTTTTGTTTATTCTTATTTTTATACTTATTTTTGTTTATTCTTATTTTTATACTTATTTTTGTTTTATTCTTATTTTTATACTATTTTTTTTATTCTTATTTTTATACTTATTTTTATTTTATTCTTATTTTTATACTTATTTTTATACTTATTCTTATTTTTATACTTTTTTTTATTCTTATTTTTATACTTATTCTAACTTTTATACTTATTCTTATTTTTATCCTTTTTTTATTCTTATTTTTATACTTATTTGTGTTTTATTCTTATTTTTATACTATTTTTTCTTATTCTTATTTTTATACTTATTTTTATTTTATTCTTATTTTTATACTTATTCTTATTTTTATATGTATTTTTGTTTTTTTCTTATTTTTATACTTATTATTATACTTATACTTATTTTTATACATTTTTTTTATTTTTATTTTTATACTTATTTTTATACTTATTCCTATTTTTATACTAATTATTTTTTTATTCTTATTTTTATACTTATTCTTATTTTTATACAATTTTTTTTATTCTTATTTTTATACTTATTTTTATACATTTTTTTTTATTCTTATTATTATCCTTTTTTTATTCTTATTTTTATACTTATTTGTGTTTTATTCTTATTTTTATACTTATTCTTATTTTTATACTTATTTTTATACTTATTCTTATTTTTATACTTTTTTTTATTCTTATTTTTATACTTATTCTTATTTTTATCCTTTTTGTTTATTCTTATTTTTATACTTATTTTTGTTTTATTCTTATTTTTATACTTATTCTTATTTTTATACTTATTTGTGTTTTATTCTTATTTTTATACTATTTTTTTTTATTCTTATTTTTATACTTATTTTTATTTTATTCTTATTTTTTTACTTATTCTTATTTTTATATGTATTTTTGTTTTTTTCTTATTTTTATACTTATTATTATACTTATTCTTATACTTTTTTTTATTCTTATTTTTATACTTATTTTTATACTTATACTTATTTTTATACATTTTTTTTATTTTTATTTTTATACTTATTTTTATACTTATTCCTATTTTTATACTAATTATTTTTTTATTCTTATTTTTATACTTATTCTTATTTTTATACAATTTTTTTTATTCTTATTTTTATACTTATTTTTGTTTATTCTTATTTTTATACTTATTTTTGTTTTATTCTTATTTTTATACTTATTTTTATACTTATTCTTATTTTTATACTTTTTTTTTTTTATTCTTATTTTTATACTTATTTTTATACTTATTCTTATACTAATTTTTTTTTTTATTCTTATTTTTATACTTATTTTTATAGTTATTCTTATTTTTATACTAATTTTTTTTTATTCTTATTTTTATACTTATTTTTATACTTATTCTTAATTTTATACTTTTTTTTATTCTTATTTTTGTACTTATTTTTTTACTTATTCTTATTTTTATATGTATTTTTGTTTTATTCTTATTTTTATACTTATTCTAATTTTTATACTTATTCTTATTTTTATCCTTTTTTTTATTCTTATTTTTATACTTATTTGTGTTTTATTCTTATTTTTATACTTTTTTTTTATTCTTATTTTTATACTTATTTTTGTTTTATTCTTATTTTTATAGTTTTTTTTTTATTCTTATTTTTATTTTATTCTTATTTTTATACTAATTTTTATACTTATTCTTATACTTTTTTTTTATTCTTATTTTTATACTTATTTTTATACTTATTCTTATTTTTATACTTTTTTTTATTCTTATTTTTATACTTATTCAAATTTTTATACTTATTCTTATTTTTATCCTTTTTTTATTCTTATTTTTATACTTATTTGTGTTTTATTCTTATTTTTATACTTATTTGTGTTTTATTCTTATTTTTATACTTATTTTTATACTTATTCTTATTTTTATACTTTTTTTTAATTCTTATTTTTATACTTATTCTAATTTTTATACTTATTCTTATTTTTATCCTTTTTTTATTCTTATTTTTATACTTATTTGTGTTTTATTCTTATTTTTATACTTATTCTTATTTTTATACTTATTTTTATACTTATTCTTATTTTTATACTAATTTTTTTTTTATACTTATTTTTATACTTATTTTTATACTTATTCTTATTTTTATACTTTTTTTTATTCTTATTTTTATACTTATTCTTATTTTTATCCTTTTTGTTTATTCTTATTTTTATACTTATTCTTATTTTTATCCTTTTTGTTTATTCTTATTTTTATACTTATTTTTATTTATTCTTATTTTTGTACTTATTTTTTTACTTATTCTTATTTTTATATGTATTTTTGTTTTATTCTTATTTTTATACTTATTATTATACTTATTCTTATATTTTTTTTTTATTCTTATTTTTATACTTATTTTTATACATTTTTTTGTTCTTACTTTTATACTTATTTTTGTTTTATTCTTATTTTTATACATTTTTTTTAATTTTTATACTTATTTTTGTTTATTCTTATTTTTATACTTATTCTAATTTTTATACTTATTCTTATTTTTATACTTATTTGTGTTTTTTTCTTATTTTTATACTTATTTTTTTATTCTTATTTTTATACTTATTTTTGTTTTATTCTTATTTTTATAGTTTTTTTTTATTCTTATTTTTATTTTATTCTTATTTTTATACTTATTTTTATATTTATTCTTATACTTTTTTTTTATTCTTATTTTTATACTTATTTTTATACTTATTCTTATTTTTATACTTTTTTTTATTCTTATTTTTATACTTATTCTAATTTTTATACTTATTCTTATTTTTATCCTTTTTTTATTCTTATTTTTATACTTATTTGTGTTTTATTCTTATTTTTATACTTATTTGTGTTTTATTCTTATTTTTATACTTCTTTTTTTTTATTCTTATTTTTATACTTATTTTTGTTTCATTCTTATTTTTATACTTATTCTTATTTTTATACTTATTTTTATACTTATTCTTATTTTTATATTAATTTTTTTTATACTTATTTTTATACTTATCTTTATACTTATTCTTATTTTTATACTTTTTTTTTATTCTTATTTTTATACTTATTCTTATTTTTATCCTTTTTGTTTATTCTTATTTTTATACTTATTCTTATTTTTATCCTTTTTGTTTATTCTTATTTTTATACTTATTTTTGTTTTATTCTTATTTTTATACTATTTTTTTTTATTCTTATTTTTATACTTATTTTTATTTTATTCTTATTTTTATACTTTTTTTTTATTCTTATTTTTATACTTATTCTAATTTTTATACTTATTCTTATTTTTATCCTTTTTTTATTCTTATTTTTATACTTATTTGTGTTTTATTCTTATTTTTATACTATTTTTTTTTATTCTTATTTTTATACTTATTTTTATTTTATTCTTATTTTTTTACTTATT
Source organism: Mixophyes australis (assembly GCA_036250195.1). Classification (NCBI taxonomy): domain Eukaryota; kingdom Metazoa; phylum Chordata; class Amphibia; order Anura; family Limnodynastidae; genus Mixophyes; species Mixophyes australis. The sequence goes on along the minus strand of JAVHZZ010000364.1, from coordinate 42,416 downwards.
CTTATTTTTATATGTATTTTTGTTTTTTTCTTATTTTTATACTTATTATTATATTTATTCTTATACTTTTTTTTATTCTTATTTTTATACTTATTTTTATACTTATACTTATTTTTATAAATTTTTTTTATTTTTATTTTTATACTTATTTTTATACTTATTCCTATTTTTATACTAATTATTTTTTTATTCTTATTTTTATACTTATTCTTATTTTTATACAATTTTTTTTATTCTTATTTTTATACTTATTTTTGTTTATTCTTATTTTTATACTTATTTTTGTTTTATTCTTATTTTTATACTTATTATTATACTTATTCTTCTATTTTTTTTTTATTCTTATTTTTATACTTATTTTTATACATTTTTTTTGTTCTTACTTTTATACTTATTTTTGTTTTATTCTTATTTTTATACTTATTCTTATTTTTATACTTATTTTTATACATTTTTTTTAATTTTTATACTTATTTTTGTTTATTCTTATTTTTATACTTATTTTTGTTTATTCTTATTTTTATACTTATTTTTGTTTTATTCTTATTTTTATACTATTTTTTTTTATTCTTATTTTTGTACTTATTTTTATTTTATTCTTATTTTTATACTTATTCTTATTTTTATATGTATTTTTGTTTTATTCTTATTTTTATACTTATTTTTATACTTATTCTTATTTTTATACAATTTTTTTAATTTTTATACTTATTTTTGTTTATTCTTATTTTTATACTTATTTTTGTTTATTCTTATTTTTATACTTATTTTTGTTTTATTCTTATTTTTATACTATTTTTTTTTATTCTTATTTTTATACTTATTTTTATTTTATTCTTATTTTTATACTTATTCTTATTTTTATATGTATTTTTGTTTTATTCTTATTTTTATACTTATTTTTATACTTATTCTTATTTTTATACATTTTTTTTAATTTTTATACTTATTTTTGTTTATTCTTATTTTTATACTTATTTTTGTTTATTCTTATTTTTATACTTATTTTTGTTTTATTCTTATTTTTATACTATTTTTTTTATTCTTATTTTTATACTTATTTTTATTTTATTCTTATTTTTATACTTATTTTTATACTTATTCTTATTTTTATACTTTTTTTTATTCTTATTTTTATACTTATTCTAACTTTTATACTTATTCTTATTTTTATCCTTTTTTTATTCTTATTTTTATACTTATTTGTGTTTTATTCTTATTTTTATACTATTTTTTCTTATTCTTATTTTTATACTTATTTTTATTTTATTCTTATTTTTATACTTATTCTTATTTTTATATGTATTTTTGTTTTTTTCTTATTTTTATACTTATTATTATACTTATACTTATTTTTATACATTTTTTTTATTTTTATTTTTATACTTATTTTTATACTTATTCCTATTTTTATACTAATTATTTTTTTATTCTTATTTTTATACTTATTCTTATTTTTATACAATTTTTTTTATTCTTATTTTTATACTTATTTTTATACATTTTTTTTTATTCTTATTATTATCCTTTTTTTATTCTTATTTTTATACTTATTTGTGTTTTATTCTTATTTTTATACTTATTCTTATTTTTATACTTATTTTTATACTTATTCTTATTTTTATACTTTTTTTTATTCTTATTTTTATACTTATTCTTATTTTTATCCTTTTTGTTTATTCTTATTTTTATACTTATTTTTGTTTTATTCTTATTTTTATACTTATTCTTATTTTTATACTTATTTTTATACTTATTCTTATTTTTATACTTTTTTTTATTCTTATTTTTATACTTATTCTTATTTTTATCCTTTTTGTTTATTCTTATTTTTATACTTATTTTTGTTTTATTCTTATTTTTATACTTATTCTTATTTTTATACTTATTTTTATGCTTATTCTTATTTTTATACTTTTTTTTATTCTTATTTTTATACTTTTTTTTTTTATTCTTATTTTTATACTTATTTTTATACTTATTCTTATACTAATTTTTTTTTTTATTCTTATTTTTATACTTATTTTTATAGTTATTCTTATTTTTATACTAATTTTTTTTTATTCTTATTTTTATACTTATTCTTAATTTTATACTTTTTTTTATTCTTATTTTTGTACTTATTTTTTTACTTATTCTTATTTTTATATGTATTTTTGTTTTATTCTTATTTTTATACTTATTATTATACTTATTCTTATATTTTTTTTTTATTCTTATTTTTATACTTATTTTTATACATTTTTTTGTTCTTACTTTTATACTTATTTTTGTTTTATTCTTATTTTTATACATTTTTTTTAATTTTTATACTTATTTTTGTTTATTCTTATTTTTATACTTATTCTAATTTTTATACTTATTCTTATTTTTATACTTATTTGTGTTTTTTTCTTATTTTTATACTTATTTTTTTATTCTTATTTTTATACTTATTTTTGTTTTATTCTTATTTTTATAGTTTTTTTTTATTCTTATTTTTATTTTATTCTTATTTTTATACTTATTTTTATATTTATTCTTATACTTTTTTTTTATTCTTATTTTTATACTTATTTTTATACTTATTCTTATTTTTATACTTTTTTTTATTCTTATTTTTATACTTATTCTAATTTTTATACTTATTCTTATTTTTATCCTTTTTTTATTCTTATTTTTATACTTATTTGTGTTTTATTCTTATTTTTATACTTATTTGTGTTTTATTCTTATTTTTATACTTCTTTTTTTTTATTCTTATTTTTATACTTATTTTTGTTTCATTCTTATTTTTATACTTATTCTTATTTTTATACTTATTTTTATACTTATTCTTATTTTTATACTAATTTTTTTTATACTTATTTTTATACTTATTTTTATACTTATTCTTATTTTTATACTTTTTTTTTATTCTTATTTTTATACTTATTCTTATTTTTATCCTTTTTGTTTATTCTTATTTTTATACTTATTCTTATTTTTATCCTTTTTGTTTATTCTTATTTTTATACTTATTTTTGTTTTATTCTTATTTTTATACTATTTTTTTTTATTCTTATTTTTATACTTATTTTTATTTTATTCTTATTTTTATACTTTTTTTTAATTCTTATTTTTATACTTATTCTAATTTTTATACTTATTCTTATTTTTATCCTTTTTTTATTCTTATTTTTATACTTATTTGTGTTTTATTCTTATTTTTATACTATTTTTTTTTATTCTTATTTTTATACTTATTTTTATTTTATTCTTATTTTTTTACTTATTCTTATTTTTATATGTATTTTTGTTTTTTTCTTATTTTTATACTTATTATTATATTTATTCTTATACTTTTTTTTATTCTTATTTTTATACTTATTTTTATACTTATACTTATTTTTATAAATTTTTTTTATTTTTATTTTTATACTTATTCTTATACTTATTCCTATTTTTATACTAATTATTTTTTTATTCTTATTTTTATACTTATTCTTATTTTTATACAATTTTTTTTATTCTTATTTTTATACTTATTTTTGTTTATTCTTATTTTTATACTTATTTTTGTTTTATTCTTATTTTTATACTTATTATTATACTTATTCTTCTATTTTTTTTTATTCTTATTTTTATACTTATTTTTATACATTTTTTTTGTTCTTACTTTTATACTTATTTTTGTTTTATTCTTATTTTTATACTTATTCTTATTTTTATACATTTTTTTTAATTTTTATACTTATTTTTGTTTATTCTTATTTTTATACTTATTTTTGTTTATTCTTATTTTTATACTTATTTTTGTTTTATTCTTATTTTTATACTATTTTTTTTTATTCTTATTTTTGTACTTATTTTTATTTTATTCTTATTTTTATACTTATTCTTATTTTTATATGTATTTTTGTTTTATTCTTATTTTTATACTTATTTTTGTTTATTCTTATTTTTATACTTATTTTTGTTTTATTCTTATTTTTATACTATTTTTTTTATTCTTATTTTTATACTTATTTTTATTTTATTCTTATTTTTATACTTATTTTTATTTTATTCTTATTTTTATACTTATTTTTATACTTATTCTTATTTTTATACTTTTTTTTATTCTTATTTTTATACTTATTCTAACTTTTATACTTATTCTTATTTTTATCCTTTTTTTATTCTTATTTTTATACTTATTTGTGTTTTATTCTTATTTTTATACTTATTTTTGTTTTATTCTTATTTTTATACTATTTTTTCTTATTCTTATTTTTATACTTATTTTTATTTTATTCTTATTTTTATACTTATTCTTATTTTTATATGTATTTTTGTTTTTTTCTTATTTTTATACTTATTATTATACTTATACTTATTTTTATACATTTTTTTTATTTTTACTTTTATACTTTTTTTTATACTTATTCCTATTTTTATACTAATTATTTTTTTATTCTTATTTTTATACTTATTCTTATTTTTATACAATTTTTTTTATTCTTATTTTTATACTTATTTTTATACATTTTTTTTGTTCTTACTTTTATACTTATTTATGTTTTATTCTTATTTTTATACATTTTTTTTAATTTTTATACTTATTTTTGTTTATTCTTATTTTTATACTTATTCTAATTTTTATACTTATTCTTATTTTTATACTTTTTTTTATTCATATTTTTATACTTATTTGTGTTTTTTTCTTATTTTTATACTTATTTTTTTTATTCTTATTTTTATACTTATTCTAATTTTTATACTTATTCTTATTTTTATCCTTTTTTTTATTCTTATTTTTATACTTATTTGTGTTTTATTCTTATTTTTATACTTTTTTTTTTCATTCTTATTTTTATACTTATTTTTGTTTTATTCTTATTTTTATAGTTTTTTTTTTATTCTTATTTTTATTTTATTCTTATTTTTATACTTATTTTTATACTTATTCTTATACTTTTTTTTTATTCTTATTTTTATACTTATTTTTATACTTATTCTTATTTTTATACTTTTTTTTATTCTTATTTTTATACTTATTCTAATTTTTATACTTATTCTTATTTTTATCCTTTTTTTATTCTTATTTTTATACTTATTTGTGTTTTATTCTTATTTTTATACTTATTTTTGTTTTATTCTTATTTTTATACTTATTTTTATACTTATTCTTATTTTTATACTTTTTTTTATTCTTATTTTTATACTTATTCTTATTTATATCCTTTTTTTATTCTTATTTTTATACTTATTTGTGTTTTATTCTTATTTTTATACTTATTTGTGTTTTATTCTTATTTTTATACTTCTTTTTTTTTATTCTTATTTTTATACTTATTTTTGTTTTATTCTTATTTTTATACTTATTTTTATACTTATTCTTATTTTTATACTAATTTTTTTTTATACTTATTTTTATACTTATTTTTATACTTATTCTTATTTTTATACTTTTTTTTATTCTTATTTTTATACTTATTCTTATTTTTATCCTTTTTGTTTATTCTTATTTTTATACTTATTCTTATTTTTATCCTTTTTGTTTATTCTTATTTTTATACTTATTTTTGTTTTATTCTTATTTTTATACTATTTTTTTTTATTCTTATTTTTATACTTATTTTTATTTTATTCCTATTTTTATACTTATTCTTATTTTTATATGTATTTTTGTTTTTTTCTTATTTTTATACTTATTATTATACTTATTCTTAAAAAATTTTTTATTCTTATTTTTATACTTATTTTTATTTTATTCTTATTTTTATACTTATTTTTATACTTATTCTTATTTTTATACTTTTTTTTAATTCTTATTTTTATACTTATTCTAATTTTTATACTTATTCTTATTTTTATCCTTTTTTTATTCTTATTTTTATACTTATTTGTGTTTTATTCTTATTTTTATACTTATTTTTGTTTTATTCTTATTTTTATACTTATTCTTATTTTTATACTTATTTTTATACTTATTCTTATTTTTATACTTTTTTTTATTCTTATTTTTATACTTATTCTTATTTTTATCCTTTTTGTTTATTCTTATTTTTATACTTATTTTTGTTTTATTCTTATTTTTATACTATTTTTTTTTATTCTTATTTTTATACTTATTTTTATTTTATTCTTATTTTTATACTTATTCTTATTTTTATATGTATTTTTGTTTTTTTCTTATTTTTATACTTATTATTATACTTATTCTTATACTTTTTTTTATTCTTATTTTTATACTTATTTTTATACTTATACTTATTTTTATACATTTTTTTTATTTTTATTTTTATACTTATTTTTATACTTATTCCTATTTTTATACTAATTATTTTTTTATTCTTATTTTTATACTTATTCTTATTTTTATACAATTTTTTTATTCTTATTTTTATACTTATTTTTGTTTATTCTTATTTTTATACTTATTTTTCTTTTATTTTTATTTTTATACTTATTTTTATACTTATTCTGATTTTTATACTTATTTTAATACATTTTTTTTAATTTTTATACTTATTTTTGTTTATTCTTATTTTTATACTTATTTTTCTTTTATTCTTATTTTTATACTTATTTTTATACTTATTCTTATTTTTATACTTTTTTTTTTTATTCTTATTTTTATACTTATTTTTATACTTATTCTTATACTAATTTTTTTTTTTATTCTTATTTTTATACTTATTTTTATACTTATTCTTATTTTTATACTAATTTTTTTTATTCTTATTTTTATACTTATTTTTATACTTATTCTTAATTTTATACTTTTTTTTATTCTTATTTTTATACTTATTTTTTTACTTATTCTTATTTTTATATGTATTTTTGTTTTATTCTTATTTTTATACTTATTATTATACTTATTCTTATATTTTTTTTTTATTCTTATTTTTATACTTATTTTTATACATTTTTTTTAATTTTTATACTTATTTTTGTTTATTCTTATTTTTAAACTATTTTTTTATTCTTATTTTTATACTTATTTTTATTTTATTCTTATTTTTATACTTATTTATATACTTATTCTTATTTTTATACTTATTTTTGTTTTATTCTTATTCTTATACTTATTCTTATTTTTATACTTATTTTTATACTTATTCTTATTTTTATACTAATTTTTTTTATACTTATTTTTATACTTATTTTTATGCTTATTCTTATTTTTATACTTTTTTTTATTCTTATTTTTATACTTATTCTTATTTTTATCCTTTTTGTTTATTCTTATTTTTATACTTATTTTTGTTTTATTCTTATTTTTATACTATTTTTTTTTATTCTTTTTTTTATACTTATTTTTATTTTATTCTTATTTTTATACTTATTCTTATTTTTATATGTATTTTTGTTTTTTTCTTATTTTTATACTTATTATTATACTTATACTTATTTTTATACATTTTTTTTTTTTTTATTTTTATACTTATTTTTATACTTGTTCCTATTTTTATACTAATTATTTTTTTATTCTTATTTTTATACTTATTCTTATTTTTATACAATTTTTTTTTTTATTCTTATTTTTATACTTATTTTTATACATTTTTTTTGTTCTTACTTTTATACTTATTTATGTTTTATTCTTATTTTTATACATTTTTTTTAATTTTTATACTTATTTTTGTTTATTCTTATTTTTATACTTATTCTAATTTTTATACTTATTCTTATTTTTATACTTTTTTTTATTCTTATTTTTATACTTATTTGTGTTTTTTTCTTATTTTTATACTTATTTTTTTTTATTTTTATTTTTATACTTATTCTAATTTTTATACTTATTCTTATTTTTATCCTTTTTTTTATTCTTATTTTTATACTTATTTGTGTTTTAATCTTATTTTTATACTTTTTTTTTATTCTTATTTTTATACTTATTTTTGTTTTATTCTTATTTTTATAGTTTTTTTTTTATTCTTATTTTTATTTTATTCTTATTTTTATACTAATTTTTATACTTATTCTTATACTTTTTTTTTATTCTTATTTTTATACTTATTTTTATACTTATTCTTATTTTTATACTTTTTTTTATTCTTATTTTTATACTTATTCAAATTTTTATACTTATTCTTATTTTTATCCTTTTTTTATTCTTATTTTTATACTTATTTGTGTTTTATTCTTATTTTTATACTTATTTGTGTTTTATTCTTATTTTTATACTTCTTTTTTTTTATTCTTATTTTTATACTTATTTTTGTTTTATTCTTATTTTTATACTTATTTTTATACTTATTTTTATACTTATTCTTATTTTTATCCTTTTTGTTTATTCTTATTTCTATACTTATTCTTATTTTTATCCTTTTTGTTTATTCTTATTTTTATACTTATTTTTGTTTTATTCTTATTTTTATACTATTTTTTTATTCTTATTTTTATACTTATTTTTATTTTATTCCTATTTTTATACTTATTCTTATTTTTATATGTATTTTTGTTTTTTTCTTATTTTTATACTTATTATTATACTTATTCTTAAATTTTTTTTTATTCTTATTTTTATACTTATTTTTATTTTATTCTTATTTTTATACTTATTTTTATACTTATTCTTATTTTTATACTTTTTTTTAATTCTTATTTTTATACTTATTCTAATTTTTATACTTATTCTTATTTTTATCCTTTTTTTATTCTTATTTTTATACTTATTTGTGTTTTATTCTTATTTTTATACTTATTCTTATTTTTATACTTATTTTTATACTTATTTTTATACTTATTCTTATTTTTATCCTTTTTGTTTATTCTTATTTTTATACTTATTCTTATTTTTATCCTTTTTGTTTATTCTTATTTTTATACTTATTTTTGTTTTATTCTTATTTTTATACTATTTTTTTTTATTCTTATTTTTATACTTATTTTTATTTTATTCTTATTTTTATACTTTTTTTTAATTCTTATTTTTATACTTATTCTAATTTTTATACTTATTCTTATTTTTATCCTTTTTTTATTCTTATTTTTATACTTATTTGTGTTTTATTCTTATTTTTATACTATTTTTTTTTATTCTTATTTTTATACTTATTTTTATTTTATTCTTATTTTTTTACTTATTCTTATTTTTATATGTATTTTTGTTTTTTTCTTATTTTTATACTTATTATTATACTTATTCTTATACTTTTTTTTTATTCTTATTTTTATACTTATTTTTATACTTATACTTATTTTTATACATTTTTTTATTTTTATTTTTATACTTATTTTTATACTTATTCCTATTTTTATACTAATTATTTTTTTATTCTTATTTTTATACTTATTCTTATTTTTATACAATTTTTTTTATTCTTATTTTTATACTTATTTTTGTTTATTCTTATTTTTATACTTATTTTTGTTTTATTCTTATTTTTATACTTATTATTATACTTATTCTTATATTTTTTTTTTATTCTTATTTTTATACTTATTTTTATACATTTTTTTTGTTCTTACTTTTATACTTATTTTTGTTTTATTCTTATTTTTATACTTATTCTTATTTTTATACTTATTTTTATACATTTTTTTTAATTTTTATACTTATTTTTGTTTATTCTTATTTTTATACTTATTTTTGTTTATTCTTCTTTTTATACTTATTTTTGTTTTATTCTTATTTTTATACTATTTTTTTTTATTCTTATTTTTATACTTATTTTTATTTTATTCTTATTTTTATACTTATTCTTATTTTTATATGTATTTTTGTTTTATTCTTATTTTTATACTTATTTTTATACTTATTCTTATTTTTATACATTTTTTTTAATTTTTATACTTATTTTTGTTTATTCTTATTTTTATACTTATTTTTTTTATTCTTATTTTTATACTTATTTTTATTTTATTCTTATTTTTATACTTATTTTTATACTTTTTCTTATTTTTATACTTTTTTTTATTCTTATTTTTATACTTATTCTAACTTTTATACTTATTCTTATTTTTATCCTTTTTTTATTCTTATTTTTATACTTATTTGTGTTTTATTCTTATTTTTATACTATTTTTTCTTATTCTTATTTTTATACTTATTTTTATTTTATTCTTATTTTTATACTTATTCTTATTTTTATATGTATTTTTGTTTTTTTCTTATTTTTATACTTATTATTATACTTATACTTATTTTTATACATTTTTTTTATTTTTATTTTTATACTTATTTTTATACTTATTCCTATTTTTATACTAATTATTTTTTTATTCTTATTTTTATACTTATTCTTATTTTTATACAATTTTTTTTATTCTTATTTTTATACTTATTTTTATACATTTTTTTTTATTCTTATTTTTATCCTTTTTTTATTCTTATTTTTATACTTATTTGTGTTTTATTCTTATTTTTATACTTATTCTTATTTTTATACTTATTTTTATACTTATTCTTATTTTTATACTTTTTTTTATTCTTATTTTTATACTTATTCTTATTTTTATCCTTTTTGTTTATTCTTATTTTTATACTTATTTTTGTTTTATTCTTATTTTTATACTTATTCTTATTTTTATACTAATTTTTTTTTATACTTATTTTTATACTTATTTTTATACTTATTCTTATTTTTATACTTTTTTTTATTCTTATTTTTATACTTATTCTTATTTTTATCCTTTTTGTTTATTCTTATTTTTATACTTATTCTTATTTTTATCCTTTTTGTTTATTCTTATTTTTATACTTATTTTTGTTTTATTCTTATTTTTATACTATTTTTTTTTATTCTTATTTTTATACTTATTTTTATTTTATTCTTATTTTTATACTTTTTTTTAATTCTTATTTTTATACTTATTCTAATTTTTATACTTATTCTTATTTTTATCCTTTTTTTATTCTTATTTTTATACTTATTTGTGTTTTATTCTTATTTTTATACTATTTTTTTTTATTCTTATTTTTATACTTATTTTTATTTTATTCTTATTTTTTTACTTATTCTTATTTTTATATGTATTTTTGTTTTTTTCTTATTTTTATACTTATTATTATACTTATTCTTATACTTTTTTTTATTCTTATTTTTATACTTATTTTTATACTTATACTTATTTTTATACATTTTTTTATTTTTATTTTTATACTTATTTTTATACTTATTCCTATTTTTATACTAATAATTTTTTTATTCTTATTTTTATACTTATTCTTATTTTTATACAATTTTTTTTATTCTTATTTTTATACTTATTTTTGTTTATTCTTATTTTTATACTTATTTTTGTTTTATTCTTATTTTTATACTTATTATTATACTTATTCTTATATTTTTTTTTTATTCTTATTTTTATACTTATTTTTATACATTTTTTTTGTTCTTACTTTTATACTTATTTTTGTTTTATTCTTATTTTTATACTTATTCTTATTTTTATACTTATTTTTATACATTTTTTTTAATTTTTATACTTATTTTTGTTTATTCTTATTTTTATACTTATTTTTGTTTATTCTTCTTTTTATACTTATTTTTGTTTTATTCTTATTTTTATACTATTTTTTTTTATTCTTATTTTTATACTTATTTTTATTTTATTCTTATTTTTATACTTATTCTTATTTTTATATGTATTTTTGTTTTATTCTTATTTTTATACTTATTTTTATACTTATTCTTATTTTTATACATTTTTTTTAATTTTTATACTTATTTTTGTTTATTCTTATTTTTATACTTATTTTTGTTTATTCTTATTTTTATACTTATTTTTGTTTTATTCTTATTTTTATACTATTTTTTTTATTCTTATTTTTATACTTATTTTTATTTTATTCTTATTTTTATACTTATTTTTATACTTTTTCTTATTTTTATACTTTTTTTTATTCTTATTTTTATACTTATTCTAACTTTTATACTTATTCTTATTTTTATCCTTTTTTTATTCTTATTTTTATACTTATTTGTGTTTTATTCTTATTTTTATACTATTTTTTCTTATTCTTATTTTTATACTTATTTTTATTTTATTCTTATTTTTATACTTATTCTTATTTTTATATGTATTTTTGTTTTTTTCTTATTTTTATACTTATTATTATACTTATACTTATTTTTATACATTTTTTTTATTTTTATTTTTATACTTATTTTTATACTTATTCCTATTTTTATACTAATTATTTTTTTATTCTTATTTTTATACTTATTCTTATTTTTATACAATTTTTTTTATTCTTATTTTTATACTTATTTTTATACATTTTTTTTTATTCTTATTTTTATCCTTTTTTTATTCTTATTTTTATACTTATTTGTGTTTTATTCTTATTTTTATACTTATTCTTATTTTTATACTTATTTTTATACTTATTCTTATTTTTATACTTTTTTTTATTCTTATTTTTATACTTATTCTTATTTTTATCCTTTTTGTTTATTCTTATTTTTATACTTATTTTTGTTTTATTCTTATTTTTATACTTATTCTTATTTTTATACTTATTTTTATACTTATTCTTATTTTTATACTTTTTTTTATTCTTATTTTTATACTTATTCTTATTTTTATCCTTTTTGTTTATTCTTATTTTTATACTTATTTTTGTTTTATTCTTATTTTTATACTTATTTTTATTTTATTCTTATTTTTATACTTATTTTTATACTTATTCTTATTTTTATACTTTTTTTTAATTCTTATTTTTATACTTATTCTAATTTTTATACTTATTCTTATTTTTATCCTTTTTTTATTCTTATTTTTATACTTATTTGTGTCTTATTCTTATTTTTATACTATTTTTTTTTATTCTTATTTTTATACTTATTTTTATTTTATTCTTATTTTTTTACTTATTCTTATTTTTATATGTATTTTTGTTTTTTTCTTATTTTTATACTTATTATTATACTTATTCTTATACTTTTTTTTATTCTTATTTTTATACTTATTTTTATACTTATACTTATTTTTATACATTTTTTTTATTTTTATTTTTATACTTATTTTTATACTTATTCCTATTTTTATACTAATTATTTTTTTATTCTTATTTTTATACTTATTCTTATTTTTATACAATTTTTTTTATTCTTATTTTTATTCTTATTTTTGTTTATTCTTATTTTTATACTTATTTTTGTTTTATTCTTATTTTTATACTTATTTTTATACTTATTCTTATTTTTATACTTTTTTTTTTTTATTCTTATTTTTATACTTATTTTTATACTTATTCTTATACTAATTTTTTTTTTATTCTTATTTTTATACTTATTTTTATACTTATTCTTATTTTTATACTAATTTTTTTTTATTCTTATTTTTATACTTATTTTTATACTTATTCTTAATTTTATACTTTTTTTTATTCTTATTTTTGTACTTATTTTTTTACATATTCTTATTTTTATATGTATTTTTATTTATTCTTATTTTTATACTTATTATTATACTTATTCTTATATTTTTTTTTTATTCTTATTTTTATACTTATTTTTATACATTTTTTTTGTTCTTACTTTTATACTTATTTTTGTTTTATTCTTATTTTTATACATTTTTTTTAATTTTTATACTTATTTTTGTTTATTCTTATTTTTATACTTATTCTAATTTTTATACTTATTCTTATTTTTATACTTTTTTTATTCTTATTTTTATACTTATTTGTGTTTTATTCTTATTTTTATACTTATTTGTGTTTTATTCTTATTTTTATACTTCTTTTTTTTTATTCTTATTTTTATACTTATTTTTGTTTTATTCTTATTTTTATACTTATTCTTATTTTTATACTTATTTTTATACTTATTCTTATTTTTATACTAATTTTTTTTTATACTTATTTTTATACTTATTTTTATACTTATTCTTATTTTTATACTTTTTTTTATTCTTATTTTTATACTTATTCTTATTTTTATCCTTTTTGTTTATTCTTATTTTTATACTTATTCTTATTTTTATCCTTTTTGTTTATTCTTATTTTTATACTTATTTTTGTTTTATTCTTATTTTTATACTATTTTTTTTTATTCTTATTTTTATACTTATTTTTATTTTATTCTTATTTTTATACTTTTTTTTAATTCTTATTTTTATACTTATTCTAATTTTTATACTTATTCTTATTTTTATCCTTTTTTTATTCTTATTTTTATACTTATTTGTGTTTTATTCTTATTTTTATACTATTTTTTTTTATTCTTATTTTTATACTTATTTTTATTTTATTCTTATTTTTTTACTTATTCTTATTTTTATATGTATTTTTGTTTTTTTCTTATTTTTATACTTATTATTATACTTATTCTTATACTTTTTTTATTCTTATTTTTATACTTATTTTTATACTTATACTTATTTTTATACATTTTTTTATTTTTATTTTTATACTTATTTTTATACTTATTCCTATTTTTATACTAATTATTTTTTTATTCTTATTTTTATACTTATTCTTATTTTTATACAATTTTTTTTATTCTTATTTTTATACTTATTTTTGTTTATTCTTATTTTTATACTTATTTTTGTTTTATTCTTATTTTTATACTTATTATTATACTTATTCTTATATTTTTTTTTTTATTCTTATTTTTATACTTATTTTTATACATTTTTTTTGTTCTTACTTTTATACTTATTTTTGTTTTATTCTTATTTTTATACTTATTCTTATTTTTATACTTATTTTTATACATTTTTTTTAATTTTTATACTTATTTTTGTTTATTCTTATTTTTATACTTATTTTTGTTTATTCTTATTTTTATACTTATTTTTGTTTTATTCTTATTTTTATACTATTTTTTTTTATTCTTATTTTTATACTTATTTTTATTTTATTCTTATTTTTATACTTATTCTTATTTTTATATGTATTTTTGTTTTTTCTTATTTTTATACTTATTATTATACTTATTCTTATACTTTTTTTTATTCTTATTTTTATACTTATTTTTATACTTATACTTATTTTTATACATTTTTTTTATTTTTATTTTTATACTTATTTTTATACTTATTCCTATTTTTATACTAATTATTTTTTTATTCTTATTTTTATACTTATTCTTATTTTTATACAATTTTTTTTATTCTTATTTTTATACTTATTTTTGTTTATTCTTATTTTTATACTTATTTTTGTTTTATTCTTATTTTTATACTTATTTTTATACTTATTCTTATTTTTATACTTTTTTTTTATTATTCTTATTTTTATACTTATTTTTATACTTATTCTTATACTAAGTTTTTTTTTTATTCTTATTTTTATACTTATTTTTATACTTATTCTTATTTTTATACTAATTTTTTTTTATTCTTATTTTTATACTTATTTTTATACTTATTCTTAATTTTATACTTTTTTTTATTCTTATTTTTGTACTTATTTTTTTACTTATTCTTATTTTTATATGTATTTTTGTTTTATTCTTATTTTTATACTTATTATTATACTTATTCTTATATTTTTTTTTTATTCTTATTTTTATCCTTTTTTTATTCTTATTTTTATACTTATTTGTGTTTTATTCTTATTTTTATACTTATTTTTTTTTATTCTTATTTTTATACTTATTCTTATTTTTATACTTATTTTTATACTTATTCTTATTTTTATACTTTTTTTTATTCTTATTTTTATACTTATTCTTATTTTTATCCTTTTTGTTTATTCTTATTTTTATACTTATTTTTGTTTTATTCTTATTTTTATACTATTTTTTTTATTCTTATTTTTATACTTATTTTTATTTTATTCTTATTTTTATACTTATTCTTATTTTTATATGTATTTTTGTTTTATTCTTATTTTTATACTTATTATTATACTTATTCTTATACTTTTTTTTTATTCTTATTTTTATACTTATTTTTATACTTATACTTATTTTTATACATTTTTTTTATTTTTATTTTTATACTTATTTTTATACTTATTCCTATTTTTATACTAATTATTTTTTTATTCTTATTTTTATACTTATTTTTATACTTATTCTTATTTTTATACAATTTTTTTTATTCTTATTTTTATACTTATTTTTGTTTATTCTTATTTTTATACTTATTTTTTTTTATTCTTATTTTTATACTTATTTTTATACTTTTTTTTTATTTTTATTTTTATACTTATTTTTATACTTATTCCTATTTTTATACTAATTATTTTTTTATTCTTATTTTTATACTTATTTTTATACTTATTCTTATTTTTATAAAAAAAAAATTTATTCTTATTTTTATACTTATTTTTATTTTATTCTTATTTTTATAGAAAAAAAAATTTTATTTTTATTTTTATACTTATATTTATACTTATTTTTATTTTTATACTAATTATTTTTATACTTATTTTTATACTTATTTTTGTTTTATTCTTATTTTCATACTTATTTTTGTTTTATTCTTATTTTTATACTTATTCCTATTTTTATATTAATTATTTTTTTATTCTTATTTTTATACTTATTCTTATTTTTATACATTTTTTTTTATTCTTATTTTTATACTTATTTTTGTTTATTCTTATTTTTATACTTATTTTTGTTTTATTCTTATTTTTATACTTATTTTTATACTTATTCTGATTTTTATACTTATTTTAATACATTTTTTTTAATTTTTATACTTATTTTTGTTTATTCCTATTTTTATACTTATTTTTGTTTTATTCCTATTTTTATACTTATTTTTATACTTATTCTTATTTTTATACTAATTTTTTTTTTATTCTTATTTTTATACTTATTTTTAATTTTACACTTTTTTTTATTCTTATTTTTATACTTATTTTTTTACTTATTCTTATTTTTATATGTATTTTTGTTTTATTCTTATTTTTATACTTATTATTATACTTATGCTTATATTTTTTTTTTATTCTTATTTTTATACTTATTTTTATACATTTTTTTGTTCTTACTTTTATACTTATTTTTGTTTTATTCTTATTTTTATACTTATTCTTATTTTTATACTTATTTTTATACATTTTTTTAATTTTTATACTTATTTTTGTTTATTCTTATTTTTATACTTATTTTTGTTTATTCTTATTTTTATACTTATTTTTGTTTTATTCATATTTTTAAACTATTTTTTTTATTCTTATTTTTATACTTATTTTTGTTTTATTCTTATTTTTATACTTATTTTTATACTTATTGTGATTTTTATACTTATTTTAATACATTTTTTTTAATTTTTATACTTATTTTTGTTTATTCTTATTTTTATACTTATTTTTGTTTTATTCTTATTTTTATACTTATTTTTATACTTATTCTTATTTTTATACTAATTTTTTTTTATTCTTATTTTTATACTTATTTTTAATTTTATACTTTTTTTATTCTTATTTTTATACTTATTTTTTTACTTATTCTTATTTTTATATGTATTTTTGTTTTATTCTTATTTTTATACTTATTATTATACTTATGCTTATATTTTTTTTTTATTCTTATTTTTATACTTATTTTTATACATTTTTTTTGTTCTTACTTTTATACTTATTTTTGTTTTATTCTTATTTTTATACTTATTCTTATTTTTATACTTATTTTTATACATTTTTTTTAATTTTTATACTTATTTTTGTTTATTCTTATTTTTATACTTATTTTTGTTTATTCTTATTTTTATACTTATTTTTGTTTTATTCTTATTTTTAAACTATTTTTTTTTATTCTTATTTTTATACTTATTTTTATTTTATTCTTATTTTTATACTTATTTTTATACTTATTCTTATTTTTATACTTTTTTTAATTCTTATTTTTATACTTATTCTAATTTTTATACTTATTCTTATTTTTATCCTTTTTTTATTCTTATTTTTATACTTATTTGTGTTTTATTCTTATTTTTATACTTATTTTTTTTTATTCTTATTTTTATACTTTTTTTTTATTCTTATTTTTATACTTATTTTTGTTTTATTCTTATTTTTATACTTATTCTTATTTTTATACTTATTTTTATACTTATTCTTATTTTTATACTAATTTTTTTTTATTCTTATTTTTATACTTATTTTTATACTTATTCTTATTTTTATAAAAAAAAAATTTATTCTTATTTTTATACTTATTTTTATTTTATTCTTATTTTTATAGAAAAAAAAAATTTTATTTTTATTTTTATACTTATATTTATACTTATTTTTATTTTTATACTAATTATTTTTATACTTATTTTTATACTTATTTTTGTTTTATTCTTATTTTCATACTTATTTTTGTTTTTTTCTTATTTTTATACTATTTTTTTTTATTCTTATTTTTATACTTATTTTTATTTTATTCTTATTTTTATACTTATTCTTATTTTTATTCTTATTTTTATACTTTTTTTTTATTCTTATTTTTATACTTGTTTTTATACTTATTCTGATTTTTATACTTTTTTTTCTTATTTTTATACTTATTTTTATACTTATTCTTATTTTTATACTTTTTTTTATTCTTATTTTTATACTTATTCTAATTTTTATATTTATTCTTATTTTTATACTTTTTTTTATTCTTATTTTTATACTTATACTTATTTTTTTCATTTTTTTTGTTATTACTTTTATATTTATTTTTGTTTAATTCTTATTTTTATACTTATTCTTATTTTTATACTTATATTTATACTTATTCTTATTTTTATACTAATTATTTTTATACTTATTTTTATACTTATTCTTATTTTTATACATTTTTTTTGTTCTTACTTTTATATTTATTTTTGTTTTATTCTTATTTTTATACTTATCTTATTTTTATACTTATTTTTATACATTTTTTTTAATTTTTATACTTATTTTTGTTTATTCTTATTTTTATACTTATTTTTTTTATTCTTATTTTTATACTTATTTTTATACTTATTCTTATTTTTATACTTTTTTTTATTCTTATTTTTATACTTATTCTAATTTTTATACTTATTCTTATTTTTATTTTTATACTTATTCTTATTTTTATTCTTTTTGTTTATTCTTATTTTTATACTTATTTTTGTTTTATTCTTATTTTTATACTATTTTTTTTATTCTTATTTTTATACTTATTTTTATTTTATTCTTATTTTTATACTTATTCTTATTTTTATATGTATTTTGGTTTTTTTCTTATTTTTATACTTATTATACTTATTCTTAAATTGTTTTTTATTCTTATTTTTATACTTATTTTTATACTTATACTTATTTTTATACATTTTTTTATTTTTATTTTTATACTTATTTTTATACTTATTCCTATTTTTATATTAATTATTTTTTTATTCTTATTTTTATACTTATTCTTATTTTTATACATTTTTTTTTATTCTTATTTTTATACTTATTTTTGTTTATTCTTATTTTTATACTTATTTTTGTTTTATTCTTATTTTTATACTTATTTTTATACTCATTCTGATTTTTATACTTATTTTAATACATTTTTTTTAATTTTTATACTTATTTTTGTTTATTCTTATTTTTATACTTATTTTTGTTTTATTCTTATTTTTATACTTATTTTTATACTTATTCTTATTTTTATACTTATTTTTAATTTTATACTTTTTTTTATTCTTATTTTTATACTTATTTTTTTACTTATTCTTATTTTTATATGTATTTTTGTTTTATTCTTATTTTTATACTTATTATTATACTTATGCTTATATTTTTTTTTTATTCTTATTTTTATACTTATTTTTATACATTTTTTTTGTTCTTACTTTTATACTTATTTTTGTTTTATTCTTATTTTTATACTTATTCTTATTTTTATACTTATTTTTATACATTTTTTTTAATTTTTATACTTATTTTTGTTTATTCTTATTTTTATACTTATTTTTGTTTATTCTTATTTTTATACTTATTTTTGTTTTATTCTTATTTTTAAACTATTTTTTTTTTATTCTTATTTTTATACTTATTTTTATTTTATTCTTATTTTTATACTTATTTTTATACTTATTCTTATTTTTATACTTTTTTTTAATTCTTATTTTTATACTTATTCTAATTTTTATACTTATTCTTATTTTTATCCTTTTTTTATTCTTATTTTTATACTTATTCTTATTTTTATACTTATTTTTATACTTATTCTTATTTTTATACTAATTTTTTTTTATACTTATTTTTATACTTATTTTTATACTTATTCTTATTTTTATACTTTTTTTTATTCTTATTTTTATACTTATTCTTATTTTTATCCTTTTTGTTTATTCTTATTTTTATACTTATTTTTGTTTTATTCTTATTTTTATACAATTTTTTTTTATTCTTATTTTTATACTTATTTTTATTTTATTCTTATTTTTATACTTATTCTTATTTTTATATGTATTTTTGTTTTATTCTTATTTTTATACTTATTCTTATTTTTATACATTTTTTTTAATTTTTATACTTATTTTTGTTTATTCTTATTTTTATACTTATTTTTATACTTATTCTGATTTTTATACTTATTTTAATACATTTTTTTTAATTTTTATACTTATTTTTGTTTATTCTTATTTTTATACTTATTTTTGTTTTATTCTTATTTTTATACTTATTTTTATACTTATTCTTATTTTTATACTTTTTTTTTATTCTTATTTTTATACTTATTTTTATACTTATTCTTATACTAATTTTTTTTTTTATTCTTATTTTTATACTTATTTTTATACTTATTCTTATTTTTATACTAATTTTTTTTTATTCTTATTTTTATACTTATTTTTATACTTATTCTTAATTTTATACTTTTTTTTATTCTTATTTTTGTACTTATTTTTTTACTTATTCTTATTTTTATATGTATTTTTGTTTTATTCTTATTTTTATACTTATTATTATACTTATTCTTATATTTTTTTTTTATTCTTATTTTTATCCTTTTTTTATTCTTATTTTTATACTTATTTGTGTTTTATTCTTATTTTTATACTTATTTTTTTTTATTCTTATTTTTATACTTATTCTTATTTTTATACTTATTTTTATACTTATTCTTATTTTTATACTTTTTTTTATTCTTATTTTTATACTTATTCTTATTTTTATCCTTTTTGTTTATTCTTATTTTTATACTTATTTTTGTTTTATTCTTATTTTTATACTATTTTTTTTATTCTTATTTTTATACTTATTTTTATTTTATTCTTATTTTTATACTTATTCTTATTTTTATATGTATTTTTGTTTTATTCTTATTTTTATACTTATTATTATACTTATTCTTATACTTTTTTTTTATTCTTATTTTTATACTTATTTTTATACTTATACTTATTTTTATACATTTTTTTTATTTTTATTTTTATACTTATTTTTATACTTATTCCTATTTTTATACTAATTATTTTTTTATTCTTATTTTTATACTTATTTTTATACTTATTCTTATTTTTATACAATTTTTTTTATTCTTATTTTTATACTTATTTTTGTTTATTCTTATTTTTATACTTATTTTTTTTTATTCTTATTTTTATACTTATTTTTATACTTTTTTTTTATTTTTATTTTTATACTTATTTTTATACTTATTCCTATTTTTATACTAATTATTTTTTTATTCTTATTTTTATACTTATTTTTATACTTATTCTTATTTTTATAAAAAAAAAATTTATTCTTATTTTTATACTTATTTTTATTTTATTCTTATTTTTATAGAAAAAAAAATTTTATTTTTATTTTTATACTTATATTTATACTTATTTTTATTTTTATACTAATTATTTTTATACTTATTTTTATACTTATTTTTGTTTTATTCTTATTTTCATACTTATTTTTGTTTTATTCTTATTTTTATACTATTTTTTTTTATTCTTATTTTTATACTTATTTTTATTTTATTCTTATTTTTATACTTATTCTTATTTTTATTCTTATTTTTATACTTTTTTTTTATTCTTATTTTTATACTTGTTTTTATACTTATTCTGATTTTTATACTTTTTTATTCTTCTTTTTATACTTATTTTTATACTTATTCTTATTTTTATACTTTTTTTTATTCTTATTTTTATACTTATTCTAATTTTTATACTTATTCTTATTTTTATACTTTTTTTTATTCTTATTTTTATACTTATACTTATTTTTATACATTTTTTTTTATTACTTTTATATTTATTTTTGTTTAATTCTTATTTTTATACTTATTCTTATTTTTATACTTATATTTATACTTATTCTTATTTTTATACTAATTATTTTTATACTTATTTTTATACTTATTTTTATACTTATTCTTATTTTTATACATTTTTTTTGTTCTTACTTTTATATTTATTTTTGTTTTATTCTTATTTTTATACTTATCTTATTTTTATACTTATTTTTATACATTTTTTTTTAATTTTTATACTTATTTTTGTTTATTCTTATTTTTATACTTATTTTTTTTATTCTTATTTTTATACTTATTTTTATACTTATTCTTATTTTTATACTTTTTTTTATTCTTATTTTTATACTTATTCTAATTTTTATACTTATTCTTATTTTTATTTTTATACTTATTCTTATTTTTATCCTTTTTGTTTATTCTTATTTTTATACTTATTTTTGTTTTATTCTTATTTTTATACTATTTTTTTTTATTCTTATTTTTATACTTATTTTTATTTTATTCTTATTTTTATACTTATTCTTATTTTTATATGTATTTTTGTTTTTTTCTTATTTTTATACTTATTATTATACTTATTCTTAAATTTTTTTTTATTCTTATTTTTATACTTATTTTTATACTTATACTTGTTTTTATACATTTTTTTTATTTTTATTTTTATACTTATTTTTATACTTATTCCTATGTTTATATTAATTATTTTTTTATTCTTATTTTTATACTTATTCTTATTTTCATACATTTTTTTTTATTATTTTTATACTTATTTTTGTTTATTCTTATTTTTATACTTATTTTTGTTTTATTCTTATTTTTATACTTATTTTTATACTTATTCTTATTTTTATACTTTTTTTTTTTTATTCTTATTTTTACACTTATTTTTATACTTATTCTTATACTAATTTTTTTTTTATTCTTATTTTTATACTAATTTTTTTTTATTCTTATTTTTATACTTATTTTTAATTTTATACTTTTTTTTATTCTTATTTTTATACTTATTTTTTTACTTATTCTTATTTTTATATGTATTTTTGTTTTATTCTTATTTTTATACTTATTATTATACTTATTCTTATATTTTTTTTTTATTCTTATTTTTATACTTATTTTTATACATTTTTTTTGTTCTTACTTTTATACTTATTTTTGTTTTATTCTTATTTTTATACTTATTCTTATTTTTATACTTATTTTTATACTTTTTTTTAATTTTTATACTTATTTTTGTTTATTCTTATTTTTATACTTATTTTTGTTTATTCTTATTTTTATACTTATTTTTGTTTTATTCTTATTTTTAAACTATTTTTTTTTTATTCTTATTTTTATACTTATTTTTATTTTATTCTTATTTTTATACTTATTTTTATACTTATTCTTATTTTTATACTTTTTTTTAATTCTTATTTTTATACTTATTCTAATTTTTATACTTATTCTTATTTTTATCCTTTTTTTATTCTTATTTTTATACTTATTTGTGTTTTATTCTTATTTTTATACTTATTTTTTTTTATTCTTATTTTTATACTTATTTTTATACTTATTCTTATTTTTATACTTTTTTTTATTCTTATTTTTATACTTATTCTTATTTTTATCCTTTTTGTTTATTCTTATTTTTATACTTATTTTTGTTTTATTCTTATTTTTATACAATTTTTTTTTATTCTTATTTTTATACTTATTTTTATTTTATTCTTATTTTTATACTTATTCTTATTTTTATATGTATTTTTGTTTTATTCTTATTTTTATACTTATTTTTATACTTATTCTTATTTTTATACATTTTTTTTAATTTTTATACTTATTTTTGTTTATTCTTATTTTTATACTTATTTTTGTTTATTCTTATTTTTATACTTATTTTTGTTTTATTCTTATTTTTATACTATTTTTTTTATTCTTATTTTTATACTTATTTTTATTTTATTCTTATTTTTATACTTATTTTTATACTTATTCTTATTTTTATACTTTTTTTTATTCTTATTTTTATACTTATTCTAATTTTTATACTTATTCTTATTTTTATCCTTTTTTTTATTCTTATTTTTATACTTATTTGTGTTTTATTCTTATTTTTATACTTATTTTTGTTTTATTCTTATTTTTATACTTATTCTTATTTTTATACTTATTTTTATACTTATTCTTATTTTTATACTTTTTTTATTCTTATTTTTATACTTATTCTTATTTTTATCCTTTTTGTTTATTCTTATTTTTATACTTATTTTTGTTTTATTCTTATTTTTATACTATTTTTTTTTATTCTTATTTTTATACTTATTTTTATTTTATTCTTATTTTTATGCCTATTCTTATTTTTATACATTATTTTGTTCTTACTTTTATACTTATTTTTGTTTTATTCTTATTTTTATACTTTTTGTTTCTTATTTTTATTTTTATACTTATTTTTCTTTTATTCTTATTTTTATACTTATTTTTATACTTATTCTTATTTTTATACTAATTTTTTTTATTCTTATTTTTATACTTATTTTTACTTATTCTTATTTTTATACTTTTTTTTTCTTATTCTTATTTTTATACTTAATTTTATACTTTTTTTTATTTTATTTTTATACTTATTTTTATACTTATTCCTATTTTTATACTAATTATTTTTTTATTCTTATTTTTATACTTATTTTTATACTTATTCTTATTTTTATAAAAAAAAAATTTATTCTTATTTTTATACTTATTTTTATTTTATTCTTATTTTTATAGAAAAAAAATTTATTTTTATTTTTATACTTATTTTTGTTTTATTCTTATTTTTATACTTATTCTTATTTTTATTCTTATTTTTATACTTATTCTTATTTTTATTCTTATTTTTATACTTTTTTTTATTCTTATTTTTATACTTATTTTTATACTTATTCTGATTTTTATACTTTTTTATTCTTATTTTTATACTTATTTTTTTTATTCTTATTTTTATACTTTTTTTTATTATTCTTATTTTTATACTTATTTTTGTTTTATTCTTATTTTTATACTTATTCTTATTTTTATACTTTTTTTTATTCTTATTTTTATACTTATTCTAATTTTTATACTTATTCTTATTTTTATACTTTTTTTTATTCTTATTTTTATACTTATACTTAATTTTTATACATTTTTTTTTGTTATTACTTTTATATTTATTTTTGTTTAATTCTTATTTTTATACTTATTCTTATTTTTATACTTATATTTATACTTATTCTTATTTTTATACTAATTATTTTTATACTTATTTTTATACTTATTTTTATACTTATTCTTATTTTTATACATTTTTTTTGTTCTTACTTTTATATTTATTTTTCTTTTATTCTTATTTTTATACTTATCTTATTTTTATACTTATTTTTATACATTTTTTTTAATTTTTATACTTATTTTTGTTTATTCTTATTTTTATACTTATTTTTTTTATTCTTATTTTTATACTTATTTTTATACTTATTCTTATTTTTATACTTTTTTTTATTCTTATTTTTATACTTATTTGTGTTTTATTCTTATTTTTATACTTTTTTTTTTATTCTTATTTTTATTTTATTCTTATTTTTATACTTATTTTTATACTTATTCTGATTTTTATACTTTTTTATTCTTATTTTTATACTTTTTTTTATACTTATTCTTATACTTTTTTTTATTCTTATTTTTATACTTATTCTAATTTTTATACTTTTTTTTATTCTTATTTTTATACTTATTTGTGTTTTATTCTTATTTTTATACTTATTTTTTTTTATTCTTATTTTTATACTTTTTTTTTATTCTTATTTTTATACTTATTTTTGTTTTATTCTTATTTTTATACTTTTTTTTATTCTTATTTTTATTTTATTCTTATTTATATACTTATTTTTAAACTTATTCTGATTTTTATACTTTTTTTATTCTTATTTTTATACTTATTTTTATACTTATTCTTATTTTTATACTTTTTTTTCTTATTCTTATTTCTATACTTATTTTTGTTTTATTCTTATTTTTATACTTATTTTTGTTTTATTGTTATTTTTATACTTATTTTTATACTTATTCTTATTTTTATACTTATTTTTATACATTTTTTTAATTTTTATACTTATTTTTATACTAATTATTTTTTATTCTTATTTTTATACTTATTTTTATACTTATTCTTATTTTTATACTTATTTTTATACTTTTTTTATCTTACTTTTATACTTTTATTTTTTTATTCTTATTTTTATACTTATTTTTATACTTATTCTTATTTTTATACTTATTTTTATACTTATTCTTATTTTTATATAAAAAAAAATTTATTCTTATTTTTATACTTATTTTTGTTTTATTCTTATTTTTATACTTATTTTTGTTTTATTCTTATTTTTATACAATTTTTTTTTATTCTTATTTTTATACTTATTTTTATTTTATTCTTATTTTTATACTTATTCTTATTTTTATATGTATTTTTGTTTTATTCTTATTTTTATACTTATTTTTATACTTATTCTTATTTTTATACATTTTTTTTAATTTTTATACTTATTTTTGTTTATTCTTATTTTTATACTTATTTTTGTTTATTCTTATTTTTATACTTATTTTTGTTTATTCTTATTTTTATACTTATTCTTATTTTTATACTTATTTTTATACTTATTCTTATTTTTATACTTTTTTTTATTCTTATTTTTATACTTATTCTTATTTTTATCCTTTTTGTTTATTCTTATTTTTATACTTATTTTTGTTTTATTCTTATTTTTATACTATTTTTTTTATTCTTATTTTTATACTTATTTTTATTTTATTCTTATTTTTATACTTATTCTTATTTTTATATGTATTTTTGTTTTATTCTTATTTTTATACTTATTATTATACTTATTCTTATACTTTTTTTTTATTCTTATTTTTATACTTATTTTTATACTTATACTTATTTTTATACTAATTATTTTTTTATTCTTATTTTTATACTTATTTTTATACTTATTCTTATTTTTATACAATTTTTTTTATTCTTATTTTTATACTTATTTTTGTTTATTCTTATTTTTATACTTATTTTTTTTTATTCTTATTTTTATACTTATTTTTATACTTTTTTTTTATTTTTATTTTTATACTTATTTTTATACTTATTCCTATTTTTATACTAATTATTTTTTTATTCTTATTTTTATACTTATTTTTATACTTATTCTTATTTTTATAAAAAAAAAATTTATTCTTATTTTTATACTTATTTTTATTTTATTCTTATTTTTATAGAAAAAAAAATTTTATTTTTATTTTTATACTTATATTTATACTTATTTTTATTTTTATACTAATTATTTTTATACTTATTTTTATACTTATTTTTGTTTTATTCTTATTTTCATACTTATTTTTGTTTTATTCTTATTTTTATACTATTTTTTTTTATTCTTATTTTTATACTTATTTTTATTTTATTCTTATTTTTATACTTATTCTTATTTTTATTCTTATTTTTATACTTTTTTTTATTCTTATTTTTATACTTGTTTTTATACTTATTCTGATTTTTATACTTTTTTATTCTTATTTTTATACTTATTTTTATACTTATTCTTATTTTTATACTTTTTTTTATTCTTATTTTTATACTTATTCTAATTTTTATACTTATTCTTATTTTTATACTTTTTTTTATTCTTATTTTTATACTTATACTTATTTTTATACATTTTTTTTTATTACTTTTATATTTATTTTTGTTTAATTCTTATTTTTATACTTATTCTTATTTTTATACTTATATTTATACTTATTCTTATTTTTATACTAATTATTTTTATACTTATTTTTATACTTATTTTTATACTTATTCTTATTTTTATACATTTTTTTTGTTCTTACTTTTATATTTATTTTTGTTTTATTCTTATTTTTATACTTATCTTATTTTTATACTTATTTTTATACATTTTTTTTTAATTTTTATACTTATTTTTGTTTATTCTTATTTTTATACTTATTTTTTTTATTCTTATTTTTATACTTATTTTTATACTTATTCTTATTTTTATACTTTTTTTTATTCTTATTTTTATACTTATTCTAATTTTTATACTTATTCTTATTTTTATTTTTATACTTATTCTTATTTTTATCCTTTTTGTTTATTCTTATTTTTATACTTATTTTTATTTTATTCTTATTTTTATACTATTTTTTTTTATTCTTATTTTTATACTTATTTTTATTTTATTCTTATTTTTATACTTATTCTTATTTTTATATGTATTTTTGTTTTTTTCTTATTTTTATACTTATTATTATACTTATTCTTAAATTTTTTTTTATTCTTATTTTTATACTTATTTTTATACTTATACTTGTTTTTATACATTTTTTTTATTTTTATTTTTATACTTATTTTTATACTTATTCCTATGTTTATATTAATTATTTTTTTATTCTTATTTTTATACTTATTCTTATTTTCATACATTTTTTTTTATTATTTTTATACTTATTTTTGTTTATTCTTATTTTTATACTTATTTTTGTTTTATTCTTATTTTTATACTTATTTTTATACTTATTCTTATTTTTATACTTTTTTTTTTTTATTCTTATTTTTACACTTATTTTTATACTTATTCTTATACTAATTTTTTTTTTATTCTTATTTTTATACTAATTTTTTTTTATTCTTATTTTTATACTTATTTTTAATTTTATACTTTTTTTTATTCTTATTTTTATACTTATTTTTTTACTTATTCTTATTTTTATATGTATTTTTGTTTTATTCTTATTTTTATACTTATTATTATACTTATTCTTATATTTTTTTTTTATTCTTATTTTTATACTTATTTTTATACATTTTTTTTGTTCTTACTTTTATACTTATTTTTGTTTTATTCTTATTTTTATACTTATTCTTATTTTTATACTTATTTTTATACTTTTTTTTAATTTTTATACTTATTTTTGTTTATTCTTATTTTTATACTTATTTTTGTTTATTCTTATTTTTATACTTATTTTTGTTTTATTCTTATTTTTAAACTATTTTTTTTTTATTCTTATTTTTATACTTATTTTTATTTTATTCTTATTTTTATACTTATTTTTATACTTATTCTTATTTTTATACTTTTTTTTAATTCTTATTTTTATACTTATTCTAATTTTTATACTTATTCTTATTTTTATCCTTTTTTTATTCTTATTTTTATACTTATTTGTGTTTTATTCTTATTTTTATACTTATTTTTTTTTATTCTTATTTTTATACTTATTTTTATACTTATTCTTATTTTTATACTTTTTTTTATTCTTATTTTTATACTTATTCTTATTTTTATCCTTTTTGTTTATTCTTATTTTTATACTTATTTTTGTTTTATTCTTATTTTTATACAATTTTTTTTTATTCTTATTTTTATACTTATTTTTATTTTATTCTTATTTTTATACTTATTCTTATTTTTATATGTATTTTTGTTTTATTCTTATTTTTATACTTATTTTTATACTTATTCTTATTTTTATACATTTTTTTTAATTTTTATACTTATTTTTGTTTATTCTTATTTTTATACTTATTTTTGTTTATTCTTATTTTTATACTTATTTTTGTTTTATTCTTATTTTTATACTATTTTTTTTATTCTTATTTTTATACTTATTTTTATTTTATTCTTATTTTTATACTTATTTTTATACTTATTCTTATTTTTATACTTTTTTTTATTCTTATTTTTATACTTATTCTAATTTTTATACTTATTCTTATTTTTATCCTTTTTTTTATTCTTATTTTTATACTTATTTGTGTTTTATTCTTATTTTTATACTTATTTTTGTTTTATTCTTATTTTTATACTTATTCTTATTTTTATACTTATTTTTATACTTATTCTTATTTTTATACTTTTTTTATTCTTATTTTTATACTTATTCTTATTTTTATCCTTTTTGTTTATTCTTATTTTTATACTTATTTTTGTTTTATTCTTATTTTTATACTATTTTTTTTTATTCTTATTTTTATACTTATTTTTATTTTATTCTTATTTTTATGCCTATTCTTATTTTTATACATTATTTTGTTCTTACTTTTATACTTATTTTTGTTTTATTCTTATTTTTATACTTTTTGTTTCTTATTTTTATTTTTATACTTATTTTTCTTTTATTCTTATTTTTATACTTATTTTTATACTTATTCTTATTTTTATACTAATTTTTTTTATTCTTATTTTTATACTTATTTTTACTTATTCTTATTTTTATACTTTTTTTTTCTTATTCTTATTTTTATACTTAATTTTATACTTTTTTTTATTTTATTTTTATACTTATTTTTATACTTATTCCTATTTTTATACTAATTATTTTTTTATTCTTATTTTTATACTTATTTTTATACTTATTCTTATTTTTATAAAAAAAAAATTTATTCTTATTTTTATACTTATTTTTATTTTATTCTTATTTTTATAGAAAAAAAATTTATTTTTATTTTTATACTTATTTTTGTTTTATTCTTATTTTTATACTTATTCTTATTTTTATTCTTATTTTTATACTTATTCTTATTTTTATTCTTATTTTTATACTTTTTTTTATTCTTATTTTTATACTTATTTTTATACTTATTCTGATTTTTATACTTTTTTATTCTTATTTTTATACTTATTTTTTTTATTCTTATTTTTATACTTTTTTTTATTATTCTTATTTTTATACTTATTTTTGTTTTATTCTTATTTTTATACTTATTCTTATTTTTATACTTTTTTTTATTCTTATTTTTATACTTATTCTAATTTTTATACTTATTCTTATTTTTATACTTTTTTTTATTCTTATTTTTATACTTATACTTAATTTTTATACATTTTTTTTTGTTATTACTTTTATATTTATTTTTGTTTAATTCTTATTTTTATACTTATTCTTATTTTTATACTTATATTTATACTTATTCTTATTTTTATACTAATTATTTTTATACTTATTTTTATACTTATTTTTATACTTATTCTTATTTTTATACATTTTTTTTGTTCTTACTTTTATATTTATTTTTCTTTTATTCTTATTTTTATACTTATCTTATTTTTATACTTATTTTTATACATTTTTTTTAATTTTTATACTTATTTTTGTTTATTCTTATTTTTATACTTATTTTTTTTATTCTTATTTTTATACTTATTTTTATACTTATTCTTATTTTTATACTTTTTTTTATTCTTATTTTTATACTTATTTGTGTTTTATTCTTATTTTTATACTTTTTTTTTTATTCTTATTTTTATTTTATTCTTATTTTTATACTTATTTTTATACTTATTCTGATTTTTATACTTTTTTTATTCTTATTTTTATACTTTTTTTTATACTTATTCTTATACTTTTTTTTATTCTTATTTTTATACTTATTCTAATTTTTATACTTTTTTTTATTCTTATTTTTATACTTATTTGTGTTTTATTCTTATTTTTATACTTATTTTTTTTATTCTTATTTTTATACTTTTTTTTTATTCTTATTTTTATACTTATTTTTGTTTTATTCTTATTTTTATACTTTTTTTTATTCTTATTTTTATTTTATTCTTATTTATATACTTATTTTTAAACTTATTCTGATTTTTATACTTTTTTTATTCTTATTTTTATACTTATTTTTATACTTATTCTTATTTTTATACTTTTTTTTCTTATTCTTATTTCTATACTTATTTTTGTTTTATTCTTATTTTTATACTTATTTTTGTTTTATTGTTATTTTTATACTTATTTTTATACTTATTCTTATTTTTATACTTATTTTTATACATTTTTTTAATTTTTATACTTATTTTTATACTAATTATTTTTTATTCTTATTTTTATACTTATTTTTATACTTATTCTTATTTTTATACTTATTTTTATACTTTTTTTATCTTACTTTTATACTTTTATTTTTTTATTCTTATTTTTATACTTATTTTTATACTTATTCTTATTTTTATACTTATTTTTATACTTATTCTTATTTTTATATAAAAAAAAATTTATTCTTATTTTTATACTTATTTTTGTTTTATTCTTATTTTTATACTTATTTTTGTTTTATTCTTATTTTTATACAATTTTTTTTTATTCTTATTTTTATACTTATTTTTATTTTATTCTTATTTTTATACTTATTCTTATTTTTATATGTATTTTTGTTTTATTCTTATTTTTATACTTATTTTTATACTTATTCTTATTTTTATACATTTTTTTTAATTTTTATACTTATTTTTGTTTATTCTTATTTTTATACTTATTTTTGTTTATTCTTATTTTTATACTTATTTTTGTTTTATTCTTATTTTTATACTATTTTTTTTATTCTTATTTTTATACTTATTTTTATTTTATTCTTATTTTTATACTTATTTTTATACTTATTCTTATTTTTATACTTTTTTTTATTCTTATTTTTATACTTATTCTAATTTTTATACTTATTCTTATTTTTATCCTTTTTTTTATTCTTATTTTTATACTTATTTGTGTTTTATTCTTATTTTTATACTTATTTTTGTTTTATTCTTATTTTTATACTTATTCTTATTTTTATACTTATTTTTATACTTATTCTTATTTTTATACTTTTTTTATTCTTATTTTTATACTTATTCTTATTTTTATCCTTTTTGTTTATTCTTATTTTTATACTTATTTTTGTTTTATTCTTATTTTTATACTATTTTTTTTTATTCTTATTTTTATACTTATTTTTATTTTATTCTTATTTTTATGCCTATTCTTATTTTTATACATTATTTTGTTCTTACTTTTATACTTATTTTTGTTTTATTCTTATTTTTATACTTTTTGTTTCTTATTTTTATTTTTATACTTATTTTTCTTTTATTCTTATTTTTATACTTATTTTTATACTTATTCTTATTTTTATACTAATTTTTTTTATTCTTATTTTTATACTTATTTTTACTTATTCTTATTTTTATACTTTTTTTTTCTTATTCTTATTTTTATACTTAATTTTATACTTTTTTTTATTTTATTTTTATACTTATTTTTATACTTATTCCTATTTTTATACTAATTATTTTTTTATTCTTATTTTTATACTTATTTTTATACTTATTCTTATTTTTATAAAAAAAAAATTTATTCTTATTTTTATACTTATTTTTATTTTATTCTTATTTTTATAGAAAAAAAATTTATTTTTATTTTTATACTTATTTTTGTTTTATTCTTATTTTTATACTTATTCTTATTTTTATTCTTATTTTTATACTTATTCTTATTTTTATTCTTATTTTTATACTTTTTTTTATTCTTATTTTTATACTTATTTTTATACTTATTCTGATTTTTATACTTTTTTATTCTTATTTTTATACTTATTTTTTTTATTCTTATTTTTATACTTTTTTTTATTATTCTTATTTTTATACTTATTTTTGTTTTATTCTTATTTTTATACTTATTCTTATTTTTATACTTTTTTTTATTCTTATTTTTATACTTATTCTAATTTTTATACTTATTCTTATTTTTAAACTTTTTTTTATTCTTATTTTTATACTTATACTTATTTTTATACATTTTTTTTTGTTATTACTTTTATATTTATTTTTGTTTAATTCTTATTTTTATACTTATTCTTATTTTTATACTTATATTTATACTTATTCTTATTTTTATACTAATTATTTTTATACTTATTTTTATACTTATTTTTATACTTATTCTTATTTTTATACATTTTTTTTGTTCTTACTTTTATATTTATTTTTCTTTTATTCTTATTTTTATACTTATCTTATTTTTATACTTATTTTTATACATTTTTTTTAATTTTTATACTTATTTTTTTTATTCTTATTTTTATACTTATTTTTATACTTATTCTTATTTTTATACTTTTTTTTATTCTTATTTTTATACTTATTCTAATTTTTATACTTATTCTTATTTTTATCCTTTTTTTTATTCTTATTTTTATACTTATTTGTGTTTTATTCTTATTTTTATACTTTTTTTTTTATTCTTATTTTTATTTTATTCTTATTTTTATACTTATTTTTATACTTATTCTGATTTTTATACTTTTTTTATTCTTATTTTTATACTTTTTTTTATACTTATTCTTATACTTTTTTTTATTCTTATTTTTATACTTATTCTAATTTTTATACTTTTTTTTATTCTTATTTTTATACTTATTTGTGTTTTATTCTTATTTTTATACTTATTTTTTTTTATTCTTATTTTTATACTTTTTTTTTATTCTTATTTTTATACTTATTTTTGTTTTATTCTTATTTTTATACTTTTTTTTATTCTTATTTTTATTTTATTCTTATTTATATACTTATTTTTAAACTTATTCTGATTTTTATACTTTTTTTATTCTTATTTTTATACTTATTTTTATACTTATTCTTATTTTTATACTTTTTTTTCTTATTCTTATTTCTATACTTATTTTTGTTTTATTCTTATTTTTATACTTATTTTTGTTTTATTCTTATTTTTATACTTATTTTTATACTTATTCTTATTTTTATACTTATTTTTATACATTTTTTTAATTTTTATACTTATTTTTATACTAATTATTTTTTATTCTTATTTTTATACTTATTTTTATACTTATTCTTATTTTTATACTTATTTTTATACTTTTTTTATCTTACTTTTATACTTTTATTTTTTTATTCTTATTTTTATACTTATTTTTATACTTATTCTTATTTTTATACTTATTTTTATACTTATTCTTATTTTTATATAAAAAAAAATTTATTCTTATTTTTATACTTATTTTTGTTTTATTCTTATTTTTATACTTATTTTTATACTTATTCTTATTTTTATACTTATTCTTATTTTTATCCTTTTTTTATTCTTATTTTTATACTTATTTGTGTTTTATAGTTATTTTTATACTTATTTTTATACTTATTCTTATTTTTATACATTTTTTTAATTTTTATACTTATTTTTGTTTATTCTTATTTTTATACTCATTTTTTTTTATTCTTATTTTTATACTTATTTTTGTTTTATTCTTATTTTTATACTTATTCTTATTTTTATACTAATTATTTTTTATTCTTATTTTTATACTTATTTTTATACTTATTCTTATTCAATTTTTTTTTATTCTTATTTTTATACTTATTTTTGTTTTATTCTTATTTCTATAGAAAAAAAAAATTATTCTTATTTTTATACTTATTTTTGTTTTGTTCTTATTTTTATACTTATTTCTATACTTTTTTTAATCTTAATTTTATACTTTTATTTTTTTATTCTTATTTTTATACTTATTTTTATACTTATTCTTATACTAATTTTTTTTTTATTCTTATTTTATAATTATTTTTATACTTATTCTTATTTTTATACTTATTTGTGTTTTATTCTTATTTTTATACTTATTTTTTTTTATTCTTATTTTTATACTTATTCTAATTTTTATACTTATTCTTATTTTTATCCTTTTTTTTATTCTTATTTTTATACTTATTTGTGTTTTATTCTTATTTTTATACTTATTTTTGTTTTATTCTTATTTTTATAGTTTGTTTTTTATTCTTATTTTTATTTTATTCTTATTTTTATACTTTTTTTTATACTTATTCTGATTTTTATACTTTTTATATTCTTATTTTTATACTTATTCTTATTTTTATACTTTTTTTATTCTTATTTTTACACTTATTTTTTTTTATTCTTATTTTTATACTTTGTTTTTTTATTCTTATTTTTATACTTATTTTTATTTTATTCTTATTTTTATACTTATTCTTATTTTTATACTTATTTTTATACTTATTCTTATTTTTATACTAATTTTTTTTTATTCTTATTTTTATACTTATTTTTATACTTATTCTTAATTTTATACTTTTTTTTATTCTTATTTTTGTACTTATTTTTTTACTTATTCTTATTTTTATATGTATTTTTGTTTTATTCTTATTTTTATACTTATTATTATACTTATTCTTATATTTTTTTTTTATTCTTATTTTTATACTTATTTTTATACATTTTTTTTGTTCTTACTTTTATACTTATTTTTGTTTTATTCTTATTTTTATACAATTTTTTTTTATTCTTATTTTTATACTTATTTTTATACTTATTCTTATTTTTATACTAATTTTTTTTTATACTTATTTTTATACTTATTTTTATACTTATTCTTATTTTTATACTTTTTTTTATTCTTATTTTTATACTTATTCTTATTTTTATCCTTTTTTTATTCTTATTTTTATACTTATTTGTGTTTTATTCTTATTTTTATACTTATTTGTGTTTTATTCTTATTTTTATACTTCTTTTTTTTTATTCTTATTTTTATACTTATTTTTGTTTTATTCTTATTTTTATACTTATTTTTATACTAATTTTTTTTATACTTATTTTTATACTTATTTTTATACTTATTCTTATTTTTATACTTTTTTTTATTCTTATTTTTATACTTATTCTTATTTTTATCCTTTTTGTTTATTCTTATTTTTATACTTATTCTTATTTTTATCCTTTTTGTTTATTCTTATTTTTATACTTATTTTTGTTTTATTCTTATTTTTATACTATTTTTTTTTATTCTTATTTTTATACTTATTTTTATTTTATTCCTATTTTTATACTTATTCTTATTTTTATATGTATTTTTGTTTTTTTCTTATTTTTATACTTATTATTATACTTATTCTTAAAAAAATTTTTATTCTTATTTTTATACTTATTTTTATTTTATTCTTATTTTTATACTTATTTTTATACTTATTCTTATTTTTATACTTTTTTTTAATTCTTATTTTTATACTTATTCTAATTTTTATACTTATTCTTATTTTTATCCTTTTTTTATTCTTATTTTTATACTTATTTGTGTTTTATTCTTATTTTTATACTTATTTTTGTTTTATTCTTATTTTTATACTTATTCTTATTTTTATACTTATTTTTATACTTATTCTTATTTTTATACTTTTTTTTATTCTTATTTTTATACTTATTCTTATTTTTATCCTTTTTGTTTATTCTTATTTTTATACTTATTTTTGTTTTATTCTTATTTTTATACTATTTTTTTTTATTCTTATTTTTATACTTATTTTTATTTTATTCTTATTTTTATACTTATTCTTATTTTTATATGTATTTTTGTTTTTTTCTTATTTTTATACTTATTATTATACTTATTCTTATACTTTTTTTTATTCTTATTTTTATACTTATTTTTATACTTATACTTATTTTTATACATTTTTTTTATTTTTATTTTTATACTTATTTTTATACTTATTCCTATTTTTATACTAATTATTTTTTTATTCTTATTTTTATACTTATTCTTATTTTTATACAATTTTTTTATTCTTATTTTTATACTTATTTTTGTTTATTCTTATTTTTATACTTATTTTTCTTTTATTTTTATTTTTATACTTATTTTTATACTTATTCTGATTTTTATACTTATTTTAATACATTTTTTTTAATTTTTATACTTATTTTTGTTTATTCTTATTTTTATACTTATTTTTCTTTTATTCTTATTTTTATACTTATTTTTATACTTATTCTTATTTTTATACTTTTTTTTTTATTCTTATTTTTATACTTATTTTTATACTTATTCTTATACTAATTTTTTTTTTATTCTTATTTTTATACTTATTTTTATACTTATTCTTATTTTTATACTAATTTTTTTTTATTCTTATTTTTATACTTATTTTTATACTTATTCTTAATTTTATACTTTTTTTTATTCTTATTTTTATACTTATTTTTTTACTTATTCTTATTTTTATATGTATTTTTGTTTTATTCTTATTTTTATACTTATTATTATACTTATTCTTATATTTTTTTTTATTCTTATTTTTATACTTATTTTTATACATTTTTTTTAATTTTTATACTTATTTTTGTTTATTCTTATTTTTAAACTATTTTTTTATTCTTATTTTTATACTTATTTTTATTTTATTCTTATTTTTATACTTATTTTTATACTTATTCTTATTTTTATACTTATTTTTGTTTTATTCTTATTCTTATACTTATTCTTATTTTTATACTTATTTTTATACTTATTCTTATTTTTATACTAATTTTTTTTATACTTATTTTTATACTTATTTTTATGCTTATTCTTATTTTTATACTTTTTTTTATTCTTATTTTTATACTTATTCTTATTTTTATCCTTTTTGTTTATTCTTATTTTTATACTTATTTTTGTTTTATTCTTATTTTTATACTATTTTTTTTTATTCTTATTTTTATACTTATTTTTATTTTATTCTTATTTTTATACTTATTCTTATTTTTATATGTATTTTTGTTTTTTTCTTATTTTTATACTTATTATTATACTTATACTTATTTTTATACATTTTTTTTATTTTTATTTTTATACTTATTTTTATACTTATTCCTATTTTTATACTAATTATTTTTTTATTCTTATTTTTATACTTATTCTTATTTTTATACAATTTTTTTTTTATTCTTATTTTTATACTTATTTTTATACATTTTTTTTGTTCTTACTTTTATACTTATTTATGTTTTATTCTTATTTTTATACATTTTTTTTATTCTTATTTTTATACTTATACTTATTTTTATACATTTTTTTTTGTTATTACTTTTATATTTATTTTTGTTTAATTCTTATTTTTATACTTATTCTTATTTTTATACTTATATTTATACTTATTCTTATTTTTATACTAATTATTTTTATACTTATTTTTATACTTATTTTTATACTTATTCTTATTTTTATACATTTTTTTTGTTCTTACTTTTATATTTATTTTTGTTTTATTCTTATTTTTATACTTATCTTATTTTTAAACTTATTTTTATACATTTTTTTTAATTTTTATACTTATTTTTGTTTATTCTTATTTTTATACTTATTTTTTTTATTCTTATTTTTATACTTATTTTTATACTTATTCTTATTTTTATACTTTTTTTTATTCTTATTTTTATACTTATTCTAATTTTTATACTTATTCTTATTTTTATTTTTATACTTATTCTTATTTTTATCCTTTTTGTTTATTCTTATTTTTATACTTATTTTTGTTTTATTCTTATTTTTATACTATTTTTTTTATTCTTATTTTTATACTTATTTTTATTTTATTCTTATTTTTATACTTATTCTTATTTTTATATGTATTTTTGTTTTTTTCTTATTTTTATACTTATTATACTTATTCTTAAATTGTTTTTTATTCTTATTTTTATACTTATTTTTATACTTATACTTATTTTTATACATTTTTTTTATTTTTATTTTTATACTTATTTTTATACTTATTCCTATTTTTATATTAATTATTTTTTTATTCTTATTTTTATACTTATTCTTATTTTTATACATTTTTTTTTATTCTTATTTTTATACTTTTTTTTTATTCTTATTTTTATACTTATTTTTGTTTTATTCTTATTTTTATACTTTTTTTTATTCTTATTTTTATTTTATTCTTATTTATATACTTATTTTTAAACTTATTCTGATTTTTATACTTTTTTTATTCTTATTTTTATACTTATTTTTATACTTATTCTTATTTTTATACTTTTTTTTCTTATTCTTATTTCTATACTTATTTTTGTTTTATTCTTATTTTTATACTTATTTTTGTTTTATTGTTATTTTTATACTTATTTTTATACTTATTCTTATTTTTATACTTATTTTTATACATTTTTTTAATTTTTATACTTATTTTTATACTAATTATTTTTTATTCTTATTTTTATACTTATTTTTATACTTATTCTTATTTTTATACTTATTTTTATACTTTTTTTATCTTACTTTTATACTTTTATTTTTTTATTCTTATTTTTATACTTATTTTTATACTTATTCTTATTTTTATACTTATTTTTATACTTATTCTTATTTTTATATAAAAAAAAATGTATTCTTATTTTTATACTTATTTTTGTTTTATTCTTATTTTTATACTTATTTTTATACTTTTTTTTATCTTACTTTTATACTTTTATTTTTTTATTCTTATTTTTATACTTATTTTTATACTTATTCTTATTTTTATACTTATTCTTATTTTTATCCTTTTTTTATTCTTATTTTTA
The DNA here is from genome assembly GCA_036250195.1 of Mixophyes australis. Classification (NCBI taxonomy): domain Eukaryota; kingdom Metazoa; phylum Chordata; class Amphibia; order Anura; family Limnodynastidae; genus Mixophyes; species Mixophyes australis. Next base: position 2,187 of record JAVHZZ010000364.1, on the reverse strand, counting down.
TACTTATTTGTGTTTTATAGTTATTTTTATACTTATTTTTATACTTATTCTTATTTTTATAAATTTTTTTAATTTTTATACTTATTTTTGTTTATTCTTATTTTTATACTCATTTTTTTTTATTCTTATTTTTATACTTATTTTTGTTTTATTCTTATTTTTATACTTATTCTTATTTTTATACTAATTATTTTTTATTCTTATTTTTATACTTATTTTTATACTTATTCTTATTTTTATACAATTTTTTTTTATTCTTATTTTTATACTTATTTTTGTTTTATTCTTATTTCTATAGAAAAAAAAAATTATTCTTATTTTTATACTTATTTTTGTTTTGTTCTTATTTTTATACTTATTTCTATACTTTTTTTAATCTTAATTTTATACTTTTATTTTTTTATTCTTATTTTTATACTTATTTTTATACTTATTCTTATACTAATTTTTTTTTTATTCTTATTTTATAATTATTTTTATACTTATTCTTATTTTTATACTTATTTGTGTTTTATTCTTATTTTTATACTTATTTTTTTTTATTCTTATTTTTATACTTATTCTAATTTTTATACTTATTCTTATTTTTATCCTTTTTTTTATTCTTATTTTTATACTTATTTGTGTTTTATTCTTATTTTTATACTTATTTTTGTTTTATTCTTATTTTTATAGTTTGTTTTTTATTCTTATTTTTATTTTATTCTTATTTTTATACTTTTTTTTATACTTATTCTGATTTTTATACTTTTTATATTCTTATTTTTATACTTATTCTTATTTTTATACTTTTTTTATTCTTATTTTTACACTTATTTTTTTTTATTCTTATTTTTATACTTTGTTTTTTTATTCTTATTTTTATACTTATTTTTATTTTATTCTTATTTTTATACTTATTCTTATTTTTATACTTATTTTTATACTTATTCTTATTTTTATACTAATTTTTTTTTATTCTTATTTTTATACTTATTTTTATACTTATTCTTAATTTTATACTTTTTTTTATTCTTATTTTTGTACTTATTTTTTTACTTATTCTTATTTTTATATGTATTTTTGTTTTATTCTTATTTTTATACTTATTATTATACTTATTCTTATATTTTTTTTTTATTCTTATTTTTATACTTATTTTTATACATTTTTTTTGTTCTTACTTTTATACTTATTTTTGTTTTATTCTTATTTTTATACAATTTTTTTTTATTCTTATTTTTATACTTATTTTTATACTTATTCTTATTTTTATACTAATTTTTTTTTATACTTATTTTTATACTTATTTTTATACTTATTCTTATTTTTATACTTTTTTTTATTCTTATTTTTATACTTATTCTTATTTTTATCCTTTTTTTATTCTTATTTTTATACTTATTTGTGTTTTATTCTTATTTTTATACTTATTTGTGTTTTATTCTTATTTTTATACTTCTTTTTTTTTATTCTTATTTTTATACTTATTTTTGTTTTATTCTTATTTTTATACTTATTTTTATACTAATTTTTTTTATACTTATTTTTATACTTATTTTTATACTTATTCTTATTTTTATACTTTTTTTTATTCTTATTTTTATACTTATTCTTATTTTTATCCTTTTTGTTTATTCTTATTTTTATACTTATTCTTATTTTTATCCTTTTTGTTTATTCTTATTTTTATACTTATTTTTGTTTTATTCTTATTTTTATACTATTTTTTTTTATTCTTATTTTTATACTTATTTTTATTTTATTCCTATTTTTATACTTATTCTTATTTTTATATGTATTTTTGTTTTTTTCTTATTTTTATACTTATTATTATACTTATTCTTAAAAAATTTTTTATTCTTATTTTTATACTTATTTTTATTTTATTCTTATTTTTATACTTATTTTTATACTTATTCTTATTTTTATACTTTTTTTTAATTCTTATTTTTATACTTATTCTAATTTTTATACTTATTCTTATTTTTATCCTTTTTTTATTCTTATTTTTATACTTATTTGTGTTTTATTCTTATTTTTATACTTATTTTTGTTTTATTCTTATTTTTATACTTATTCTTATTTTTATACTTATTTTTATACTTATTCTTATTTTTATACTTTTTTTTATTCTTATTTTTATACTTATTCTTATTTTTATCCTTTTTGTTTATTCTTATTTTTATACTTATTTTTGTTTTATTC
>JAVHZZ010000363.1:0-55000 GCA_036250195.1 Mixophyes australis | reverse complement strand
GATGTATAAGAGATGTAGGTAAGTAGGCATGCAATACTTACAGCCACACCACCCTGAACAAGCCCAATCTCATCTGATCTTAGAAGCGAAGCAGGGCCGGGCCTGGTCAGTACCTTGATGGGAGACCACCTAGGAATACCAGGTGCTGTAGGTTTGTTTTTTTTCATTTTTTTTTTCTCTCTTGTTCCTGCTTTCTTCAATGCTGGTGTTGAGATGTATAAGAGATGTAGGTTAGTAAGCAAACAATACCTACAGCCACACCACCCTGAACAAGATCAATCTCGTCTGATCTTGGAAGCTAAACAGGACCGGGCCTGGTCAGTACTTCAATGGGAAACCACCTAGGAATACCAGGTGCTGTAAGTTTTTTTTTTTCGTTTTTCTTTCTCTCTTGTTGCTGCTTTCTTCAATGCCAGTGTTGAGATGTATAAGAGATGTAGGTAAGTAGGAAAACAATACCTACAGCCACACCACCCTGAACAAGCCTGATCTTGGAAGCTAAGCAGTGCCAGGCTTGATTAGTACTTGGATGGGGGACCACCTGGGAATACCAGGTGCTGTAGGTTTTTTTTTCTCTCTTGTTCCTGCGTGCTTCAATGCTGGTGTTTAGATGTATAAGAGATTTAGGTCAGTAGGCAAGCAATATCTGCAGCCCCACCACCTTGAACAAGATCAATCTTGTCTGATCTTGGAAGCTAAGCAGGACCGGGCATGGTCAGTACTTCAATGGGAGACATCCTGGGAATACCAGGTGCTGTAGGTTTTTCTGTATTTTTTCTCTCTTGTTCCTGCTTCCTTCAATGCTGGTGTTGAGATGTATAAGAGATGTAGGTCAGGAGGCAAGCAATACCTACAGTAAACCACCCTGAACAAGCCCAATCTCATCTGATCTTGGAAGCTAACCAGGGCCGGACCTGGTCAGTACTTCGATGGGAGACCACCTAGGAATACCAGGTGCTGTAGGGTTTTTTTTCTCTCTTGTTCCTGCTTTCTTCAATGCCGGTGTTGAGATGTATAAGAGATGTAGGTCAGTAAGCAAGCAATACCTACAGCCACACCGCCCTGAACAAGCCTGATTTTGGAAGCTAAGCAGGCCTGGGCCTGGTTTGTACTTGGATGGGAGACCACCTGGGAATACCAGGTGCTGTAGGTTGTTTTTTTTTCGGTATTTATTCTCTCTTGTTCCTGCTTCCTTCAATGCTAGTGTTGAGATGTATAAGAGATGTTGGTCAGTAGGCAAGCAATACCTACAGCCACACCACCCTGAACAAGCTCTATCTCGTCTGATCTTGGAAGCTAAGCAGGGCCGGGCCTGGTCAGTACCTCGATGGGAGACCACCTGGGGATACCAAGAGCAGTAGGTTTTTTTTTTCGTTTTTTTACACTCCGATCTCCCTTTCTCTTGGAAACAATGACTTACATCAATTCTTTTACATAATTTTTGTTTCTCATGACATTTCTAACATTGCCCACAATTATCAACTTTCTAAGTCTTTCTGAGCTGGAGAAATTGCAAAATATAGTCATTTCTTCATTGGCGTCCAAAAACAACGCTTTTTTACACTCCGATCTCCCTTTCTCTTGGAAACAATGACTTACATCAATTCTTTTACATAATTCTTGTTTCTCATGACATTTCTAACATTGCCCACAATTATCAACTTTCTAAGTCTTTCTATACAGGAGAAATCGCAAAACATAGTCATTTCTTCATTGGCGTCCAAAAACAACGCTTTTTTACACTCTGATCTCCCTTTCTCTTGGAAACAATGACTTACATCAATTCTTTTACATAATTCTTGTTTCTCATGACATTTCTAACATTGCCCACAATTATCAACTTTCTAAGTCTTTCTAAACAGGAGAAATCGCAAAACATAGTCATTTCTTCATTGGCGTCCAAAAACAACGCTTTTTTACACTCCGATCTCCCTTTCTCTTGGAAACAATGACTTACATCAATTCTTTTACATAATTCTTGTTTCTCATGACATTTCTAACATTGCCCACAATTATCAACTTTCTAAGTCTTTCTAAACAGGAGAAATCGCAAAACATAGTCATTTCTTCATTGGCGTCCAAAAACAACGCTTTTTTACACTCCGATCTCCCTTTCTCTTGGAAACAATGACTTACATCAATTCTTTTACATAATTCTTGTTTCTCATGACATTTCTAACATTGCCCACAATTATCAACTTTCTAAGTCTTTCTAAACAGGAGAAATCGCAAAACATAGTCATTTCTTCATTGGCGTCCAAAAACAACGCTTTTTTACACTCCGAACTCCCTTTCTCTTGGAAACAATGACTTACATCAATTCTTTTACATAATTCTTGTTTCTCATGACATTTCTAACATTGCCCACAATTATCAACTTTCTAAGTCTTTCTAAACAGGAGAAATCGCAAAACATAGTCATTTCTTCATTGGCGTCCAAAAACAACGCTTTTTTACACTCCGATCTCCCTTTCTCTTGGAAACAATGACTTACATCAATTCTTTTACATAATTCTTGTTTCTCATGACATTTCTAACATTGCCCACAATTATCAACTTTCTAAGTCTTTCTAAACAGGAGAAATCGCAAAACATAGTCATTTCTTCATTGGCGTCCAAAAACAACGCTTTTTTACACTCCGATCTCCCTTTCTCTTGGAAACAAAGACTTACATCAATTCTTTTACATAATTCTTGTTTCTCATGACATTTCTAACATTGCCCACAATTATCAACTTTCTAAGTCTTTCTAAACAGGAGAAATCGCAAAACATAGTCATTTCTTCATTGGCGTCCAAAAACAACGCTTTTTTACACTCCGATCTCCCTTTCTCTTGGAAACAATGACTTACATCAATTCTTTTACATAATTCTTGTTTCTCATGACATTTCTAACATTGCCCACAATTATCAACTTTCTAAGTCTTTCTAAACAGGAGAAATCGCAAAACATAGTCATTTCTTCATTGGCGTCCAAAAACAACGCTTTTTTACACTCCGATCTCCCTTTCTCTTGGAAACAATGACTTACATCAATTCTTTTACATAATTCTTGTTTCTCATGACATTTCTAACATTGCCCACAATTATCAACTTTCTAAGTCTTTCTAAACAGGAGAAATCGCAAAACATAGTCATTTCTTCATTGGCGTCCAAAAACAACGCTTTTTTACACTCCGATCTCCCTTTCTCTTGGAAACAATGACTTACATCAATTCTTTTACATAATTCTTGTTTCTCATGACATTTCTAACATTGCCCACAATTATCAACTTTCTAAGTCTTTCTAAACAGGAGAAATCGCAAAACATAGTCATTTCTTCATTGGCGTCCAAAAACAACGCTTTTTTACACTCCGATCTCCCTTTCTCTTGGAAACAATGACTTACATCAATTCTTTTACATAATTCTTGTTTCTCATGACATTTCTAACATTGCCCACAATTATCAACTTTCTAAGTCTTTCTAAACAGGAGAAATCGCAAAACATAGTCATTTCTTCATTGGCGTCCAAAAACAACGCTTTTTTACACTCCGATCTCCCTTTCTCTTGGAAACAATGACTTACATCAATTCTTTTACATAATTCTTGTTTCTCATGACATTTCTAACATTGCCCACAATTATCAACTTTCTAAGTCTTTCTAAACAGGAGAAATCGCAAAACATAGTCATTTCTTCATTGGCGTCCAAAAACAACGCTTTTTTACACTCCGATCTCCCTTTCTCTTGGAAACAATGACTTACATCAATTCTTTTACATAATTCTTGTTTCTCATGACATTTCTAACATTGCCTACAATTATCAACTTTCTAAGTCTTTCTAAACAGGAGAAATCGCAAAACATAGTCATTTCTTCATTGGCGTCCAAAAACAACGCTTTTTTACACTCCGATCTCCCTTTCTCTTGGAAACAATGACTTACATCAATTCTTTTACATAATTCTTGTTTCTCATGACATTTCTAACATTGCCCACAATTATCAACTTTCTAAGTCTTTCTAAACAGGAGAAATCGCAAAACATAGTCATTTCTTCATTGGCGTCCAAAAACAACGCTTTTTTACACTCCGATCTCCCTTTCTCTTGGAAACAATGACTTACATCAATTCTTTTACATAATTCTTGTTTCTCATGACATTTCTAACATTGCCCACAATTATCAACTTTCTAAGTCTTTCTAAACAGGAGAAATCGCAAAACATAGTCATTTCTTCATTGGCGTCCAAAAACAACGCTTTTTTACACTCCGATCTCCCTTTCTCTTGGAAACAATGACTTACATCAATTCTTTTACATAATTCTTGTTTCTCATGACATTTCTAACATTGCCCACAATTATCAACTTTCTAAGTCTTTCTAAACAGGAGAAATCGCAAAACATAGTCATTTCTTCATTGGCGTCCAAAAACAACGCTTTTTTTACACTCCGATCTCCCTTTCTCTTGGAAACAATGACTTACATCAATTCTTTTACATAATTCTTGTTTCTCATGACATTTCTAACATTGCCCACAATTATCAACTTTCTAAGTCTTTCTAAACAGGAGAAATCGCAAAACTGGGGCGGTACACCTGTCAAACCGTAACGCAGGTGTCCTAAGGCGAGCTCAGGGAGGACAGAAACCTAAACAGGAGAAATCGCAAAACATAGTCATTTCTTCATTGGCGTCCAAAAACAACGCTTTTTTACACTCCGATCTCCCTTTCTCTTGGAAACAATGACTTACATCAATTCTTTTACATAATTCTTGTTTCTCATGACATTTCTAACATTGCCCACAATTATCAACTTTCTAAGTCTTTCTAAACAGGAGAAATCGCAAAACATAGTCATTTCTTCATTGGCGTCCAAAAACAACGCTTTTTTACACTCCGATCTCCCTTTCTCTTGGAAACAATGACTTACATCAATTCTTTTACATAATTTTTGTTTCTCATGACATTTCTAACATTGCCCACAATTATCAACTTTCTAAGTCTTTCTGAGCTGGAGAAATTGCAAACTATAGTCATTTCTTCATTGGCGTCCAAAAACAACGCTTTTTTACACTCCGATCTCCCTTTCTCTTGGAAACAATGACTTACATCAATTCTTTTACATAATTCTTGTTTCTCATGACATTTCTAACATTGCCCACAATTATCAACTTTCTAAGTCTTTCTAAACAGGAGAAATCGCAAAACATAGTCATTTCTTCATTGGCGTCCAAAAACAACGCTTTTTTACACTCCGATCTCCCTTTCTCTTGGAAACAATGACTTACATCAATTCTTTTACATAATTCTTGTTTCTCATGACATTTCTAACATTGCCCACAATTATCAACTTTCTAAGTCTTTCTAAACAGGAGAAATCGCAAAACATAGTCATTTCTTCATTGGCGTCCAAAAACAACGCTTTTTTACACTCCGATCTCCCTTTCTCTTGGAAACAATGACTTACATCAATTCTTTTACATAATTCTTGTTTCTCATGACATTTCTAACATTGCCCACAATTATCAACTTTCTAAGTCTTTCTAAACAGGAGAAATCGCAAAACATAGTCATTTCTTCATTGGCGTCCAAAAACAACGCTTTTTTACACTCCGATCTCCCTTTCTCTTGGAAACAATGACTTACATCAATTCTTTTACATAATTCTTGTTTCTCATGACATTTCTAACATTGCCCACAATTATCAACTTTCTAAGTCTTTCTAAACAGGAGAAATCGCAAAACATAGTCATTTCTTCATTGGCGTCCAAAAACAACGCTTTTTTACACTCCGATCTCCCTTTCTCTTGGAAACAATGACTTACATCAATTCTTTTACATAATTCTTGTTTCTCATGACATTTCTAACATTGCCCACAATTATCAACTTTCTAAGTCTTTCTAAACAGGAGAAATCGCAAAACATAGTCATTTCTTCATTGGCGTCCAAAAACAACGCTTTTTTACACTCCGATCTCCCTTTCTCTTGGAAACAATGACTTACATCAATTCTTTTACATAATTCTTGTTTCTCATGACATTTCTAACATTGCCCACAATTATCAACTTTCTAAGTCTTTCTAAACAGGAGAAATCGCAAAACATAGTCATTTCTTCATTGGCGTCCAAAAACAACGCTTTTTTACACTCCGATCTCCCTTTCTCTTGGAAACAATGACTTACATCAATTCTTTTACATAATTCTTGTTTCTCATGACATTTCTAACATTGCCCACAATTATCAACTTTCTAAGTCTTTCTAAACAGGAGAAATCGCAAAACATAGTCATTTCTTCATTGGCGTCCAAAAACAACGCTTTTTTACACTCCGATCTCCCTTTCTCTTGGAAACAATGACTTACATCAATTCTTTTACATAATTCTTGTTTCTCATGACATTTCTAACATTGCCCACAATTATCAACTTTCTAAGTCTTTCTAAACAGGAGAAATCGCAAAACATAGTCATTTCTTCATTGGCGTCCAAAAACAACGCTTTTTTACACTCCGATCTCCCTTTCTCTTGGAAACAATGACTTACATCAATTCTTTTACATAATTCTTGTTTCTCATGACATTTCTAACATTGCCCACAATTATCAACTTTCTAAGTCTTTCTAAACAGGAGAAATCGCAAAACATAGTCATTTCTTCATTGGCGTCCAAAAACAACGCTTTTTTACACTCCGATCTCCCTTTCTCTTGGAAACAATGACTTACATCAATTCTTTTACATAATTCTTGTTTCTCATGACATTTCTAACATTGCCCACAATTATCAACTTTCTAAGTCTTTCTAAACAGGAGAAATCGCAAAACATAGTCATTTCTTCATTGGCGTCCAAAAACAACGCTTTTTTACACTCCGATCTCCCTTTCTCTTGGAAACAATGACTTACATCAATTCTTTTACATAATTCTTGTTTCTCATGACATTTCTAACATTGCCCACAATTATCAACTTTCTAAGTCTTTCTAAACAGGAGAAATCGCAAAACATAGTCATTTCTTCATTGGCGTCCAAAAACAACGCTTTTTTACACTCCGATCTCCCTTTCTCTTGGAAACAATGACTTACATCAATTCTTTTACATAATTCTTGTTTCTCATGACATTTCTAACATTGCCCACAATTATCAACTTTCTAAGTCTTTCTAAACAGGAGAAATCGCAAAACATAGTCATTTCTTCATTGGCGTCCAAAAACAACGCTTTTTTACACTCCGATCTCCCTTTCTCTTGGAAACAATGACTTACATCAATTCTTTTACATAATTCTTGTTTCTCATGACATTTCTAACATTGCCCTACAATTATCAACTTTCTAAGTCTTTCTAAACAGGAGAAATCGCAAAACATAGTCATTTCTTCATTGGCGTCCAAAAACAACGCTTTTTTACACTCCGATCTCCCTTTCTCTTGGAAACAATGACTTACATCAATTCTTTTACATAATTCTTGTTTCTCATGACATTTCTAACATTGCCCACAATTATCAACTTTCTAAGTCTTTCTAAACAGGAGAAATCGCAAAACATAGTCATTTCTTCATTGGCGTCCAAAAACAACGCTTTTTTACACTCCGATCTCCCTTTCTCTTGGAAACAATGACTTACATCAATTCTTTTACATAATTCTTGTTTCTCATGACATTTCTAACATTGCCCACAATTATCAACTTTCTAAGTCTTTCTAAACAGGAGAAATCGCAAAACATAGTCATTTCTTCATTGGCGTCCAAAAACAACGCTTTTTTACACTCCGATCTCCCTTTCTCTTGGAAACAATGACTTACATCAATTCTTTTACATAATTCTTGTTTCTCATGACATTTCTAACATTGCCCACAATTATCAACTTTCTAAGTCTTTCTAAACAGGAGAAATCGCAAAACATAGTCATTTCTTCATTGGCGTCCAAAAACAACGCTTTTTTTACACTCCGATCTCCCTTTCTCTTGGAAACAATGACTTACATCAATTCTTTTACATAATTCTTGTTTCTCATGACATTTCTAACATTGCCCACAATTATCAACTTCTAAGTCTTTCTAAACAGGAGAAATCGCAAAACTGGGGCGGTACACCTGTCAAACCGTAACGCAGGTGTCCTAAGGCGAGCTCAGGGAGGACAGAAACCTAAACAGGAGAAATCGCAAAACATAGTCATTTCTTCATTGGCGTCCAAAAACAACGCTTTTTTACACTCCGATCTCCCTTTCTCTTGGAAACAATGACTTACATCAATTCTTTTACATAATTCTTGTTTCTCATGACATTTCTAACATTGCCCACAATTATCAACTTTCTAAGTCTTTCTAAACAGGAGAAATCGCAAAACATAGTCATTTCTTCATTGGCGTCCAAAAACAACGCTTTTTTACACTCCGATCTCCCTTTCTCTTGGAAACAATGACTTACATCAATTCTTTTACATAATTTTTGTTTCTCATGACATTTCTAACATTGCCCACAATTATCAACTTTCTAAGTCTTTCTGAGCTGGAGAAATTGCAAACTATAGTCATTTCTTCATTGGCGTCCAAAAACAACGCTTTTTTACACTCCGATCTCCCTTTCTCTTGGAAACAATGACTTACATCAATTCTTTTACATAATTCTTGTTTCTCATGACATTTCTAACATTGCCCACAATTATCAACTTTCTAAGTCTTTCTAAACAGGAGAAATCGCAAAACATAGTCATTTCTTCATTGGCGTCCAAAAACAACGCTTTTTTACACTCCGATCTCCCTTTCTCTTGGAAACAATGACTTACATCAATTCTTTTACATAATTCTTGTTTCTCATGACATTTCTAACATTGCCCACAATTATCAACTTTCTAAGTCTTTCTAAACAGGAGAAATCGCAAAACATAGTCATTTCTTCATTGGCGTCCAAAAACAACGCTTTTTTACACTCCGATCTCCCTTTCTCTTGGAAACAATGACTTACATCAATTCTTTTACATAATTCTTGTTTCTCATGACATTTCTAACATTGCCCACAATTATCAACTTTCTAAGTCTTTCTAAACAGGAGAAATCGCAAAACATAGTCATTTCTTCATTGGCGTCCAAAAACAACGCTTTTTTACACTCCGATCTCCCTTTCTCTTGGAAACAATGACTTACATCAATTCTTTTACATAATTCTTGTTTCTCATGACATTTCTAACATTGCCCACAATTATCAACTTTCTAAGTCTTTCTAAACAGGAGAAATCGCAAAACATAGTCATTTCTTCATTGGCGTCCAAAAACAACGCTTTTTTACACTCCGATCTCCCTTTCTCTTGGAAACAATGACTTACATCAATTCTTTTACATAATTCTTGTTTCTCATGACATTTCTAACATTGCCCACAATTATCAACTTTCTAAGTCTTTCTAAACAGGAGAAATCGCAAAACATAGTCATTTCTTCATTGGCGTCCAAAAACAACGCTTTTTTACACTCCGATCTCCCTTTCTCTTGGAAACAATGACTTACATCAATTCTTTTACATAATTCTTGTTTCTCATGACATTTCTAACATTGCCCACAATTATCAACTTTCTAAGTCTTTCTAAACAGGAGAAATCGCAAAACATAGTCATTTCTTCATTGGCGTCCAAAAACAACGCTTTTTTACACTCCGATCTCCCTTTCTCTTGGAAACAATGACTTACATCAATTCTTTTACATAATTCTTGTTTCTCATGACATTTCTAACATTGCCCACAATTATCAACTTTCTAAGTCTTTCTAAACAGGAGAAATCGCAAAACATAGTCATTTCTTCATTGGCGTCCAAAAACAACGCTTTTTTACACTCCGATCTCCCTTTCTCTTGGAAACAATGACTTACATCAATTCTTTTACATAATTCTTGTTTCTCATGACATTTCTAACATTGCCCACAATTATCAACTTTCTAAGTCTTTCTAAACAGGAGAAATCGCAAAACATAGTCATTTCTTCATTGCCGTCCAAAAACAACGCTTTTTTACACTCCGATCTCCCTTTCTCTTGGAAACAATGACTTACATCAATTCTTTTACATAATTCTTGTTTCTCATGACATTTCTAACATTGCCCACAATTATCAACTTTCTAAGTCTTTCTAAACAGGAGAAATCGCAAAACATAGTCATTTCTTCATTGGCGTCCAAAAACAACGCTTTTTTACACTCCGATCTCCCTTTCTCTTGGAAACAATGACTTACATCAATTCTTTTACATAATTCTTGTTTCTCATGACATTTCTAACATTGCCCACAATTATCAACTTTCTTGGAAACAATGACATACATCAATTCTTTTACATAATTCTTGTTTCGCATGACATTTCTAACATTGCCCACAATTATCAACTTTCTAAGTCTTTCTAAACAGGAGAAATCGCAAAACATAGTCATTTCTTCATTGGCGTCCAAAAAACAACGCTTTTTTACACTCCGATCTCCCTTTCTCTTGGAAACAATGACTTACATCAATTCTTTTACATAATTCTTGTTTCTCATGACATTTCTAACATTGCCCACAATTATCAACTTTCTAAGTCTTTCTAAACAGGAGAAATCGCAAAACATAGTCATTTCTTCATTGGCGTCCAAAAACAACGCTTTTTTACACTCCGATCTCCCTTTCTCTTGGAAACAATGACTTACATCAATTCTTTTACATAATTCTTGTTTCTCATGACATTTCTAACATTGCCCACAATTATCAACTTTCTAAGTCTTTCTAAACAGGAGAAATCGCAAAACATAGTCATTTCTTCATTGGCGTCCAAAAACAACGCTTTTTTACACTCCGATCTCCCTTTCTCTTGGAAACAATGACTTACATCAATTCTTTTACATAATTCTTGTTTCTCATGACATTTCTAACATTGCCCACAATTATCAACTTTCTAAGTCTTTCTAAACAGGAGAAATCGCAAAACATAGTCATTTCTTCATTGGCGTCCAAAAACAACGCTTTTTTACACTCCGATCTCCCTTTCTCTTGGAAACAATGACTTACATCAATTCTTTTACATAATTCTTGTTTCTCATGACATTTCTAACATTGCCCACAATTATCAACTTTCTAAGTCTTTCTAAACAGGAGAAATCGCAAAACATAGTCATTTCTTCATTGGCGTCCAAAAACAACGCTTTTTTACACTCCGATCTCCCTTTCTCTTGGAAACAATGACTTACATCAATTCTTTTACATAATTCTTGTTTCTCATGACATTTCTAACATTGCCCACAATTATCAACTTTCTAAGTCTTTCTAAACAGGAGAAATCGCAAAACATAGTCATTTCTTCATTGGCGTCCAAAAACAACGCTTTTTTACACTCCGATCTCCCTTTCTCTTGGAAACAATGACTTACATCAATTCTTTTACATAATTCTTGTTTCTCATGACATTTCTAACATTGCCCACAATTATCAACTTTCTAAGTCTCTTCTAAACAGGAGAAATCGCAAAACATAGTCATTTCTTCATTGGCGTCCAAAAACAACGCTTTTTTACACTCCGATCTCCCTTTCTCTTGGAAACAATGACTTACATCAATTCTTTTACATAATTCTTGTTTCTCATGACATTTCTAACATTGCCCACAATTATCAACTTTCTAAGTCTTTCTAAACAGGAGAAATCGCAAAACATAGTCATTTCTTCATTGGCGTCCAAAAACAACGCTTTTTTACACTCCGATCTCCCTTTCTCTTGGAAACAATGACTTACATCAATTCTTTTACATAATTCTTGTTTCTCATGACATTTCTAACATTGCCCACAATTATCAACTTTCTAAGTCTTTCTAAACAGGAGAAATCGCAAAACATAGTCATTTCTTCATTGGCGTCCAAAAACAACGCTTTTTTACACTCCGATCTCCCTTTCTCTTGGAAACAATGACTTACATCAATTCTTTTACATAATTCTTGTTTCTCATGACATTTCTAACATTGCCCACAATTATCAACTTTCTAAGTCTTTCTAAACAGGAGAAATCGCAAAACATAGTCATTTCTTCATTGGCGTCCAAAAACAACGCTTTTTTACACTCCGATCTCCCTTTCTCTTGGAAACAATGACTTACATCAATTCTTTTACATAATTCTTGTTTCTCATGACATTTCTAACATTGCCCACAATTATCAACTTTCTAAGTCTTTCTAAACAGGAGAAATCGCAAAACATAGTCATTTCTTCATTGGCGTCCAAAAACAACGCTTTTTTACACTCCGATCTCCCTTTCTCTTGGAAACAATGACTTACATCAATTCTTTTACATAATTCTTGTTTCTCATGACATTTCTAACATTGCCCACAATTATCAACTTTCTAAGTCTTTCTAAACAGGAGAAATCGCAAAACATAGTCATTTCTTCATTGGCGTCCAAAAACAACGCTTTTTTACACTCCGATCTCCCTTTCTCTTGGAAACAATGACTTACATCAATTCTTTTACATAATTCTTGTTTCTCATGACATTTCTAACATTGCCCACAATTATCAACTTTCTAAGTCTTTCTAAACAGGAGAAATCGCAAAACATAGTCATTTCTTCATTGGCGTCCAAAAACAACGCTTTTTTACACTCCGATCTCCCTTTCTCTTGGAAACAATGACTTACATCAATTCTTTTACATAATTCTTGTTTCTCATGACATTTCTAACATTGCCCACAATTATCAACTTTCTAAGTCTTTCTAAACAGGAGAAATCGCAAAACATAGTCATTTCTTCATTGGCGTCCAAAAACAACGCTTTTTTACACTCCGATCTCCCTTTCTCTTGGAAACAATGACTTACATCAATTCTTTTACATAATTCTTGTTTCTCATGACATTTCTAACATTGCCCACAATTATCAACTTTCTAAGTCTTTCTAAACAGGAGAAATCGCAAAACATAGTCATTTCTTCATTGGCGTCCAAAAACAACGCTTTTTTACACTCCGATCTCCCTTTCTCTTGGAAACAATGACTTACATCAATTCTTTTACATAATTCTTGTTTCTCATGACATTTCTAACATTGCCCACAATTATCAACTTTCTAAGTCTTTCTAAACAGGAGAAATCGCAAAACATAGTCATTTCTTCATTGGCGTCCAAAAACAACGCTTTTTTACACTCCGATCTCCCTTTCTCTTGGAAACAATGACTTACATCAATTCTTTTACATAATTCTTGTTTCTCATGACATTTCTAACATTGCCCACAATTATCAACTTTCTAAGTCTTTCTAAACAGGAGAAATCGCAAAACATAGTCATTTCTTCATTGGCGTCCAAAAACAACGCTTTTTTACACTCCGATCTCCCTTTCTCTTGGAAACAATGACTTACATCAATTCTTTTACATAATTCTTGTTTCTCATGACATTTCTAACATTGCCCACAATTATCAACTTTCTAAGTCTTTCTAAACAGGAGAAATCGCAAAACATAGTCATTTCTTCATTGGCGTCCAAAAACAACGCTTTTTTACACTCCGATCTCCCTTTCTCTTGGAAACAATGACTTACATCAATTCTTTTACATAATTCTTGTTTCTCATGACATTTCTAACATTGCCCACAATTATCAACTTTCTAAGTCTTTCTAAACAGGAGAAATCGCAAAACATAGTCATTTCTTCATTGGCGTCCAAAAACAACGCTTTTTTACACTCCGATCTCCCTTTCTCTTGGAAACAATGACTTACATCAATTCTTTTACATAATTCTTGTTTCTCATGACATTTCTAACATTGCCCACAATTATCAACTTTCTAAGTCTTTCTAAACAGGAGAAATCGCAAAACATAGTCATTTCTTCATTGGCGTCCAAAAACAACGCTTTTTTACACTCCGATCTCCCTTTCTCTTGGAAACAATGACTTACATCAATTCTTTTACATAATTCTTGTTTCTCATGACATTTCTAACATTGCCCACAATTATCAACTTTCTAAGTCTTTCTAAACAGGAGAAATCGCAAAACATAGTCATTTCTTCATTGGCGTCCAAAAACAACGCTTTTTTACACTCCGATCTCCCTTTCTCTTGGAAACAATGACTTACATCAATTCTTTTACATAATTCTTGTTTCTCATGACATTTCTAACATTGCCCACAATTATCAACTTTCTAAGTCTTTCTAAACAGGAGAAATCGCAAAACATAGTCATTTCTTCATTGGCGTCCAAAAACAACGCTTTTTTACACTCCGATCTCCCTTTCTCTTGGAAACAATGACTTACATCAATTCTTTTACATAATTCTTGTTTCTCATGACATTTCTAACATTGCCCACAATTATCAACTTTCTAAGTCTTTCTAAACAGGAGAAATCGCAAAACATAGTCATTTCTTCATTGGCGTCCAAAAACAACGCTTTTTTACACTCCGATCTCCCTTTCTCTTGGAAACAATGACTTACATCAATTCTTTTACATAATTCTTGTTTCTCATGACATTTCTAACATTGCCCACAATTATCAACTTTCTAAGTCTTTCTAAACAGGAGAAATCGCAAAACATAGTCATTTCTTCATTGGCGTCCAAAAACAACGCTTTTTTACACTCCGATCTCCCTTTCTCTTGGAAACAATGACTTACATCAATTCTTTTACATAATTCTTGTTTCTCATGACATTTCTAACATTGCCCACAATTATCAACTTTCTAAGTCTTTCTAAACAGGAGAAATCGCAAAACATAGTCATTTCTTCATTGGCGTCCAAAAACAACGCTTTTTTACACTCCGATCTCCCTTTCTCTTGGAAACAATGACTTACATCAATTCTTTTACATAATTCTTGTTTCTCATGACATTTCTAACATTGCCCACAATTATCAACTTTCTAAGTCTTTCTAAACAGGAGAAATCGCAAAACATAGTCATTTCTTCATTGGCGTCCAAAAACAACGCTTTTTTACACTCCGATCTCCCTTTCTCTTGGAAACAATGACTTACATCAATTCTTTTACATAATTCTTGTTTCTCATGACATTTCTAACATTGCCCACAATTATCAACTTTCTAAGTCTTTCTAAACAGGAGAAATCGCAAAACATAGTCATTTCTTCATTGGCGTCCAAAAACAACGCTTTTTTACACTCCGATCTCCCTTTCTCTTGGAAACAATGACTTACATCAATTCTTTTACATAATTCTTGTTTCTCATGACATTTCTAACATTGCCCACAATTATCAACTTTCTAAGTCTTTCTAAACAGGAGAAATCGCAAAACATAGTCATTTCTTCATTGGCGTCCAAAAACAACGCTTTTTTACACTCCGATCTCCCTTTCTCTTGGAAACAATGACTTACATCAATTCTTTTACATAATTCTTGTTTCTCATGACATTTCTAACATTGCCCACAATTATCAACTTTCTAAGTCTTTCTAAACAGGAGAAATCGCAAAACATAGTCATTTCTTCATTGGCGTCCAAAAACAACGCTTTTTTACACTCCGATCTCCCTTTCTCTTGGAAACAATGACTTACATCAATTCTTTTACATAATTCTTGTTTCTCATGACATTTCTAACATTGCCCACAATTATCAACTTTCTAAGTCTTTCTAAACAGGAGAAATCGCAAAACATAGTCATTTCTTCATTGGCGTCCAAAAACAACGCTTTTTTACACTCCGATCTCCCTTTCTCTTGGAAACAATGACTTACATCAATTCTTTTACATAATTCTTGTTTCTCATGACATTTCTAACATTGCCCACAATTATCAACTTTCTAAGTCTTTCTAAACAGGAGAAATCGCAAAACATAGTCATTTCTTCATTGGCGTCCAAAAACAACGCTTTTTTACACTCCGATCTCCCTTTCTCTTGGAAACAATGACTTACATCAATTCTTTTACATAATTCTTGTTTCTCATGACATTTCTAACATTGCCCACAATTATCAACTTTCTAAGTCTTTCTAAACAGGAGAAATCGCAAAACATAGTCATTTCTTCATTGGCGTCCAAAAACAACGCTTTTTTACACTCCGATCTCCCTTTCTCTTGGAAACAATGACTTACATCAATTCTTTTACATAATTCTTGTTTCTCATGACATTTCTAACATTGCCCACAATTATCAACTTTCTAAGTCTTTCTAAACAGGAGAAATCGCAAAACATAGTCATTTCTTCATTGGCGTCCAAAAACAACGCTTTTTTACACTCCGATCTCCCTTTCTCTTGGAAACAATGACTTACATCAATTCTTTTACATAATTCTTGTTTCTCATGACATTTCTAACATTGCCCACAATTATCAACTTTCTAAGTCTTTCTAAACAGGAGAAATCGCAAAACATAGTCATTTCTTCATTGGCGTCCAAAAACAACGCTTTTTTACACTCCGATCTCCCTTTCTCTTGGAAACAATGACTTACATCAATTCTTTTACATAATTCTTGTTTCTCATGACATTTCTAACATTGCCCACAATTATCAACTTTCTAAGTCTTTCTAAACAGGAGAAATCGCAAAACATAGTCATTTCTTCATTGGCGTCCAAAAACAACGCTTTTTTACACTCCGATCTCCCTTTCTCTTGGAAACAATGACTTACATCAATTCTTTTACATAATTCTTGTTTCTCATGACATTTCTAACATTGCCCACAATTATCAACTTTCTAAGTCTTTCTAAACAGGAGAAATCGCAAAACATAGTCATTTCTTCATTGGCGTCCAAAAACAACGCTTTTTTACACTCCGATCTCCCTTTCTCTTGGAAACAATGACTTACATCAATTCTTTTACATAATTCTTGTTTCTCATGACATTTCTAACATTGCCCACAATTATCAACTTTCTAAGTCTTTCTAAACAGGAGAAATCGCAAAACATAGTCATTTCTTCATTGGCGTCCAAAAACAACGCTTTTTTACACTCCGATCTCCCTTTCTCTTGGAAACAATGACTTACATCAATTCTTTTACATAATTCTTGTTTCTCATGACATTTCTAACATTGCCCACAATTATCAACTTTCTAAGTCTTTCTAAACAGGAGAAATCGCAAAACATAGTCATTTCTTCATTGGCGTCCAAAAACAACGCTTTTTTACACTCCGATCTCCCTTTCTCTTGGAAACAATGACTTACATCAATTCTTTTACATAATTCTTGTTTCTCATGACATTTCTAACATTGCCCACAATTATCAACTTTCTAAGTCTTTCTAAACAGGAGAAATCGCAAAACATAGTCATTTCTTCATTGGCGTCCAAAAACAACGCTTTTTTACACTCCGATCTCCCTTTCTCTTGGAAACAATGACTTACATCAATTCTTTTACATAATTCTTGTTTCTCATGACATTTCTAACATTGCCCACAATTATCAACTTTCTAAGTCTTTCTAAACAGGAGAAATCGCAAAACATAGTCATTTCTTCATTGGCGTCCAAAAACAACGCTTTTTTACACTCCGATCTCCCTTTCTCTTGGAAACAATGACTTACATCAATTCTTTTACATAATTCTTGTTTCTCATGACATTTCTAACATTGCCCACAATTATCAACTTTCTAAGTCTTTCTAAACAGGAGAAATCGCAAAACATAGTCATTTCTTCATTGGCGTCCAAAAACAACGCTTTTTTACACTCCGATCTCCCTTTCTCTTGGAAACAATGACTTACATCAATTCTTTTACATAATTCTTGTTTCTCATGACATTTCTAACATTGCCCACAATTATCAACTTTCTAAGTCTTTCTAAACAGGAGAAATCGCAAAACATAGTCATTTCTTCATTGGCGTCCAAAAACAACGCTTTTTTACACTCCGATCTCCCTTTCTCTTGGAAACAATGACTTACATCAATTCTTTTACATAATTCTTGTTTCTCATGACATTTCTAACATTGCCCACAATTATCAACTTTCTAAGTCTTTCTAAACAGGAGAAATCGCAAAACATAGTCATTTCTTCATTGGCGTCCAAAAACAACGCTTTTTTACACTCCGATCTCCCTTTCTCTTGGAAACAATGACTTACATCAATTCTTTTACATAATTCTTGTTTCTCATGACATTTCTAACATTGCCCACAATTATCAACTTTCTAAGTCTTTCTAAACAGGAGAAATCGCAAAACATAGTCATTTCTTCATTGGCGTCCAAAAACAACGCTTTTTTACACTCCGATCTCCCTTTCTCTTGGAAACAATGACTTACATCAATTCTTTTACATAATTCTTGTTTCTCATGACATTTCTAACATTGCCCACAATTATCAACTTTCTAAGTCTTTCTAAACAGGAGAAATCGCAAAACATAGTCATTTCTTCATTGGCGTCCAAAAACAACGCTTTTTTACACTCCGATCTCCCTTTCTCTTGGAAACAATGACTTACATCAATTCTTTTACATAATTCTTGTTTCTCATGACATTTCTAACATTGCCCACAATTATCAACTTTCTAAGTCTTTCTAAACAGGAGAAATCGCAAAACATAGTCTTTTCTTCATTGGCGTCCAAAAACAACGCTTTTTTACACTCCGATCTCCCTTTCTCTTGGAAACAATGACTTACATCAATTCTTTTACATAATTCTTGTTTCTCATGACATTTCTAACATTGCCCACAATTATCAACTTTCTAAGTCTTTCTAAACAGGAGAAATCGCAAAACATAGTCATTTCTTCATTGGCGTCCAAAAACAACGCTTTTTTACACTCCGATCTCCCTTTCTCTTGGAAACAATGACTTACATCAATTCTTTTACATAATTCTTGTTTCTCATGACATTTCTAACATTGCCCACAATTATCAACTTTCTAAGTCTTTCTAAACAGGAGAAATCGCAAAACATAGTCATTTCTTCATTGGCGTCCAAAAACAACGCTTTTTTACACTCCGATCTCCCTTTCTCTTGGAAACAATGACTTACATCAATTCTTTTACATAATTCTTGTTTCTCATGACATTTCTAACATTGCCCACAATTATCAACTTTCTAAGTCTTTCTAAACAGGAGAAATCGCAAAACATAGTCATTTCTTCATTGGCGTCCAAAAACAACGCTTTTTTACACTCCGATCTCCCTTTCTCTTGGAAACAATGACTTACATCAATTCTTTTACATAATTCTTGTTTCTCATGACATTTCTAACATTGCCCACAATTATCAACTTTCTAAGTCTTTCTAAACAGGAGAAATCGCAAAACATAGTCATTTCTTCATTGGCGTCCAAAAACAACGCTTTTTTACACTCCGATCTCCCTTTCTCTTGGAAACAATGACTTACATCAATTCTTTTACATAATTCTTGTTTCTCATGACATTTCTAACATTGCCCACAATTATCAACTTTCTAAGTCTTTCTAAACAGGAGAAATCGCAAAACATAGTCATTTCTTCATTGGCGTCCAAAAACAACGCTTTTTTACACTCCGATCTCCCTTTCTCTTGGAAACAATGACTTACATCAATTCTTTTACATAATTCTTGTTTCTCATGACATTTCTAACATTGCCCACAATTATCAACTTTCTAAGTCTTTCTAAACAGGAGAAATCGCAAAACATAGTCATTTCTTCATTGGCGTCCAAAAACAACGCTTTTTTACACTCCGATCTCCCTTTCTCTTGGAAACAATGACTTACATCAATTCTTTTACATAATTCTTGTTTCTCATGACATTTCTAACATTGCCCACAATTATCAACTTTCTAAGTCTTTCTAAACAGGAGAAATCGCAAAACATAGTCATTTCTTCATTGGCGTCCAAAAACAACGCTTTTTTACACTCCGATCTCCCTTTCTCTTGGAAACAATGACTTACATCAATTCTTTTACATAATTCTTGTTTCTCATGACATTTCTAACATTGCCCACAATTATCAACTTTCTAAGTCTTTCTAAACAGGAGAAATCGCAAAACATAGTCATTTCTTCATTGGCGTCCAAAAACAACGCTTTTTTACACTCCGATCTCCCTTTCTCTTGGAAACAATGACTTACATCAATTCTTTTACATAATTCTTGTTTCTCATGACATTTCTAACATTGCCCACAATTATCAACTTTCTAAGTCTTTCTAAACAGGAGAAATCGCAAAACATAGTCATTTCTTCATTGGCGTCCAAAAACAACGCTTTTTTACACTCCGATCTCCCTTTCTCTTGGAAACAATGACTTACATCAATTCTTTTACATAATTCTTGTTTCTCATGACATTTCTAACATTGCCCACAATTATCAACTTTCTAAGTCTTTCTAAACAGGAGAAATCGCAAAACATAGTCATTTCTTCATTGGCGTCCAAAAACAACGCTTTTTTACACTCCGATCTCCCTTTCTCTTGGAAACAATGACTTACATCAATTCTTTTACATAATTCTTGTTTCTCATGACATTTCTAACATTGCCCACAATTATCAACTTTCTAAGTCTTTCTAAACAGGAGAAATCGCAAAACATAGTCATTTCTTCATTGGCGTCCAAAAACAACGCTTTTTTACACTCCGATCTCCCTTTCTCTTGGAAACAATGACTTACATCAATTCTTTTACATAATTCTTGTTTCTCATGACATTTCTAACATTGCCCACAATTATCAACTTTCTAAGTCTTTCTAAACAGGAGAAATCGCAAAACATAGTCATTTCTTCATTGGCGTCCAAAAACAACGCTTTTTTACACTCCGATCTCCCTTTCTCTTGGAAACAATGACTTACATCAATTCTTTTACATAATTCTTGTTTCTCATGACATTTCTAACATTGCCCACAATTATCAACTTTCTAAGTCTTTCTAAACAGGAGAAATCGCAAAACATAGTCATTTCTTCATTGGCGTCCAAAAACAACGCTTTTTTACACTCCGATCTCCCTTTCTCTTGGAAACAATGACTTACATCAATTCTTTTACATAATTCTTGTTTCTCATGACATTTCTAACATTGCCCACAATTATCAACTTTCTAAGTCTTTCTAAACAGGAGAAATCGCAAAACATAGTCATTTCTTCATTGGCGTCCAAAAACAACGCTTTTTTACACTCCGATCTCCCTTTCTCTTGGAAACAATGACTTACATCAATTCTTTTACATAATTCTTGTTTCTCATGACATTTCTAACATTGCCCACAATTATCAACTTTCTAAGTCTTTCTAAACAGGAGAAATCGCAAAACATAGTCATTTCTTCATTGGCGTCCAAAAACAACGCTTTTTTACACTCCGATCTCCCTTTCTCTTGGAAACAATGACTTACATCAATTCTTTTACATAATTCTTGTTTCTCATGACATTTCTAACATTGCCCACAATTATCAACTTTCTAAGTCTTTCTAAACAGGAGAAATCGCAAAACATAGTCATTTCTTCATTGGCGTCCAAAAACAACGCTTTTTTACACTCCGATCTCCCTTTCTCTTGGAAACAATGACTTACATCAATTCTTTTACATAATTCTTGTTTCTCATGACATTTCTAACATTGCCCACAATTATCAACTTTCTAAGTCTTTCTAAACAGGAGAAATCGCAAAACATAGTCATTTCTTCATTGGCGTCCAAAAACAACGCTTTTTTACACTCCGATCTCCCTTTCTCTTGGAAACAATGACTTACATCAATTCTTTTACATAATTCTTGTTTCTCATGACATTTCTAACATTGCCCACAATTATCAACTTTCTAAGTCTTTCTAAACAGGAGAAATCGCAAAACATAGTCATTTCTTCATTGGCGTCCAAAAACAACGCTTTTTTACACTCCGATCTCCCTTTCTCTTGGAAACAATGACTTACATCAATTCTTTTACATAATTCTTGTTTCTCATGACATTTCTAACATTGCCCACAATTATCAACTTTCTAAGTCTTTCTAAACAGGAGAAATCGCAAAACATAGTCATTTCTTCATTGGCGTCCAAAAACAACGCTTTTTTACACTCCGATCTCCCTTTCTCTTGGAAACAATGACTTACATCAATTCTTTTACATAATTCTTGTTTCTCATGACATTTCTAACATTGCCCACAATTATCAACTTTCTAAGTCTTTCTAAACAGGAGAAATCGCAAAACATAGTCATTTCTTCATTGGCGTCCAAAAACAACGCTTTTTTACACTCCGATCTCCCTTTCTCTTGGAAACAATGACTTACATCAATTCTTTTACATAATTCTTGTTTCTCATGACATTTCTAACATTGCCCACAATTATCAACTTTCTAAGTCTTTCTAAACAGGAGAAATCGCAAAACATAGTCATTTCTTCATTGGCGTCCAAAAACAACGCTTTTTTACACTCCGATCTCCCTTTCTCTTGGAAACAATGACTTACATCAATTCTTTTACATAATTCTTGTTTCTCATGACATTTCTAACATTGCCCACAATTATCAACTTTCTAAGTCTTTCTAAACAGGAGAAATCGCAAAACATAGTCATTTCTTCATTGGCGTCCAAAAACAACGCTTTTTTACACTCCGATCTCCCTTTCTCTTGGAAACAATGACTTACATCAATTCTTTTACATAATTCTTGTTTCTCATGACATTTCTAACATTGCCCACAATTATCAACTTTCTAAGTCTTTCTAAACAGGAGAAATCGCAAAACATAGTCATTTCTTCATTGGCGTCCAAAAACAACGCTTTTTTACACTCCGATCTCCCTTTCTCTTGGAAACAATGACTT
Source organism: Mixophyes australis (assembly GCA_036250195.1). Lineage (NCBI taxonomy): Eukaryota > Metazoa > Chordata > Amphibia > Anura > Limnodynastidae > Mixophyes > Mixophyes australis. Next base: position 32,374 of record JAVHZZ010000363.1, on the reverse strand, counting down.
ACATCAATTCTTTTACATAATTCTTGTTTCTCATGACATTTCTAACATTGCCCACAATTATCAACTTTCTAAGTCTTTCTAAACAGGAGAAATCGCAAAACATAGTCATTTCTTCATTGGCGTCCAAAAACAACGCTTTTTTACACTCCGATCTCCCTTTCTCTTGGAAACAATGACTTACATCAATTCTTTTACATAATTCTTGTTTCTCATGACATTTCTAACATTGCCCACAATTATCAACTTTCTAAGTCTTTCTAAACAGGAGAAATCGCAAAACATAGTCATTTCTTCATTGGCGTCCAAAAACAACGCTTTTTTACACTCCGATCTCCCTTTCTCTTGGAAACAATGACTTACATCAATTCTTTTACATAATTCTTGTTTCTCATGACATTTCTAACATTGCCCACAATTATCAACTTTCTAAGTCTTTCTAAACAGGAGAAATCGCAAAACATAGTCATTTCTTCATTGGCGTCCAAAAACAACGCTTTTTTACACTCCGATCTCCCTTTCTCTTGGAAACAATGACTTACATCAATTCTTTTACATAATTCTTGTTTCTCATGACATTTCTAACATTGCCCACAATTATCAACTTTCTAAGTCTTTCTAAACAGGAGAAATCGCAAAACATAGTCATTTCTTCATTGGCGTCCAAAAACAACGCTTTTTTACACTCCGATCTCCCTTTCTCTTGGAAACAATGACTTACATCAATTCTTTTACATAATTCTTGTTTCTCATGACATTTCTAACATTGCCCACAATTATCAACTTTCTAAGTCTTTCTAAACAGGAGAAATCGCAAAACATAGTCATTTCTTCATTGGCGTCCAAAAACAACGCTTTTTTACACTCCGATCTCCCTTTCTCTTGGAAACAATGACTTACATCAATTCTTTTACATAATTCTTGTTTCTCATGACATTTCTAACATTGCCCACAATTATCAACTTTCTAAGTCTTTCTAAACAGGAGAAATCGCAAAACATAGTCATTTCTTCATTGGCGTCCAAAAACAACGCTTTTTTACACTCCGATCTCCCTTTCTCTTGGAAACAATGACTTACATCAATTCTTTTACATAATTCTTGTTTCTCATGACATTTCTAACATTGCCCACAATTATCAACTTTCTAAGTCTTTCTAAACAGGAGAAATCGCAAAACATAGTCATTTCTTCATTGGCGTCCAAAAACAACGCTTTTTTACACTCCGATCTCCCTTTCTCTTGGAAACAATGACTTACATCAATTCTTTTACATAATTCTTGTTTCTCATGACATTTCTAACATTGCCCACAATTATCAACTTTCTAAGTCTTTCTAAACAGGAGAAATCGCAAAACATAGTCATTTCTTCATTGGCGTCCAAAAACAACGCTTTTTTACACTCCGATCTCCCTTTCTCTTGGAAACAATGACTTACATCAATTCTTTTACATAATTCTTGTTTCTCATGACATTTCTAACATTGCCCACAATTATCAACTTTCTAAGTCTTTCTAAACAGGAGAAATCGCAAAACATAGTCATTTCTTCATTGGCGTCCAAAAACAACGCTTTTTTACACTCCGATCTCCCTTTCTCTTGGAAACAATGACTTACATCAATTCTTTTACATAATTCTTGTTTCTCATGACATTTCTAACATTGCCCACAATTATCAACTTTCTAAGTCTTTCTAAACAGGAGAAATCGCAAAACATAGTCATTTCTTCATTGGCGTCCAAAAACAACGCTTTTTTACACTCCGATCTCCCTTTCTCTTGGAAACAATGACTTACATCAATTCTTTTACATAATTCTTGTTTCTCATGACATTTCTAACATTGCCCACAATTATCAACTTTCTAAGTCTTTCTAAACAGGAGAAATCGCAAAACATAGTCATTTCTTCATTGGCGTCCAAAAACAACGCTTTTTTACACTCCGATCTCCCTTTCTCTTGGAAACAATGACTTACATCAATTCTTTTACATAATTCTTGTTTCTCATGACATTTCTAACATTGCCCACAATTATCAACTTTCTAAGTCTTTCTAAACAGGAGAAATCGCAAAACATAGTCATTTCTTCATTGGCGTCCAAAAACAACGCTTTTTTACACTCCGATCTCCCTTTCTCTTGGAAACAATGACTTACATCAATTCTTTTACATAATTCTTGTTTCTCATGACATTTCTAACATTGCCCACAATTATCAACTTTCTAAGTCTTTCTAAACAGGAGAAATCGCAAAACATAGTCATTTCTTCATTGGCGTCCAAAAACAACGCTTTTTTACACTCCGATCTCCCTTTCTCTTGGAAACAATGACTTACATCAATTCTTTTACATAATTCTTGTTTCTCATGACATTTCTAACATTGCCCACAATTATCAACTTTCTAAGTCTTTCTAAACAGGAGAAATCGCAAAACATAGTCATTTCTTCATTGGCGTCCAAAAACAACGCTTTTTTACACTCCGATCTCCCTTTCTCTTGGAAACAATGACTTACATCAATTCTTTTACATAATTCTTGTTTCTCATGACATTTCTAACATTGCCCACAATTATCAACTTTCTAAGTCTTTCTAAACAGGAGAAATCGCAAAACATAGTCATTTCTTCATTGGCGTCCAAAAACAACGCTTTTTTACACTCCGATCTCCCTTTCTCTTGGAAACAATGACTTACATCAATTCTTTTACATAATTCTTGTTTCTCATGACATTTCTAACATTGCCCACAATTATCAACTTTCTAAGTCTTTCTAAACAGGAGAAATCGCAAAACATAGTCATTTCTTCATTGGCGTCCAAAAACAACGCTTTTTTACACTCCGATCTCCCTTTCTCTTGGAAACAATGACTTACATCAATTCTTTTACATAATTCTTGTTTCTCATGACATTTCTAACATTGCCCACAATTATCAACTTTCTAAGTCTTTCTAAACAGGAGAAATCGCAAAACATAGTCATTTCTTCATTGGCGTCCAAAAACAACGCTTTTTTACACTCCGATCTCCCTTTCTCTTGGAAACAATGACTTACATCAATTCTTTTACATAATTCTTGTTTCTCATGACATTTCTAACATTGCCCACAATTATCAACTTTCTAAGTCTTTCTAAACAGGAGAAATCGCAAAACATAGTCATTTCTTCATTGGCGTCCAAAAACAACGCTTTTTTACACTCCGATCTCCCTTTCTCTTGGAAACAATGACTTACATCAATTCTTTTACATAATTCTTGTTTCTCATGACATTTCTAACATTGCCCACAATTATCAACTTTCTAAGTCTTTCTAAACAGGAGAAATCGCAAAACATAGTCATTTCTTCATTGGCGTCCAAAAACAACGCTTTTTTACACTCCGATCTCCCTTTCTCTTGGAAACAATGACTTACATCAATTCTTTTACATAATTCTTGTTTCTCATGACATTTCTAACATTGCCCACAATTATCAACTTTCTAAGTCTTTCTAAACAGGAGAAATCGCAAAACATAGTCATTTCTTCATTGGCGTCCAAAAACAACGCTTTTTTACACTCCGATCTCCCTTTCTCTTGGAAACAATGACTTACATCAATTCTTTTACATAATTCTTGTTTCTCATGACATTTCTAACATTGCCCACAATTATCAACTTTCTAAGTCTTTCTAAACAGGAGAAATCGCAAAACATAGTCATTTCTTCATTGGCGTCCAAAAACAACGCTTTTTTACACTCCGATCTCCCTTTCTCTTGGAAACAATGACTTACATCAATTCTTTTACATAATTCTTGTTTCTCATGACATTTCTAACATTGCCCACAATTATCAACTTTCTAAGTCTTTCTAAACAGGAGAAATCGCAAAACATAGTCATTTCTTCATTGGCGTCCAAAAACAACGCTTTTTTACACTCCGATCTCCCTTTCTCTTGGAAACAATGACTTACATCAATTCTTTTACATAATTCTTGTTTCTCATGACATTTCTAACATTGCCCACAATTATCAACTTTCTAAGTCTTTCTAAACAGGAGAAATCGCAAAACATAGTCATTTCTTCATTGGCGTCCAAAAACAACGCTTTTTTACACTCCGATCTCCCTTTCTCTTGGAAACAATGACTTACATCAATTCTTTTACATAATTCTTGTTTCTCATGACATTTCTAACATTGCCCACAATTATCAACTTTCTAAGTCTTTCTAAACAGGAGAAATCGCAAAACATAGTCATTTCTTCATTGGCGTCCAAAAACAACGCTTTTTTACACTCCGATCTCCCTTTCTCTTGGAAACAATGACTTACATCAATTCTTTTACATAATTCTTGTTTCTCATGACATTTCTAACATTGCCCACAATTATCAACTTTCTAAGTCTTTCTAAACAGGAGAAATCGCAAAACATAGTCATTTCTTCATTGGCGTCCAAAAACAACGCTTTTTTACACTCCGATCTCCCTTTCTCTTGGAAACAATGACTTACATCAATTCTTTTACATAATTCTTGTTTCTCATGACATTTCTAACATTGCCCACAATTATCAACTTTCTAAGTCTTTCTAAACAGGAGAAATCGCAAAACATAGTCATTTCTTCATTGGCGTCCAAAAACAACGCTTTTTTACACTCCGATCTCCCTTTCTCTTGGAAACAATGACTTACATCAATTCTTTTACATAATTCTTGTTTCTCATGACATTTCTAACATTGCCCACAATTATCAACTTTCTAAGTCTTTCTAAACAGGAGAAATCGCAAAACATAGTCATTTCTTCATTGGCGTCCAAAAACAACGCTTTTTTACACTCCGATCTCCCTTTCTCTTGGAAACAATGACTTACATCAATTCTTTTACATAATTCTTGTTTCTCATGACATTTCTAACATTGCCCACAATTATCAACTTTCTAAGTCTTTCTAAACAGGAGAAATCGCAAAACATAGTCATTTCTTCATTGGCGTCCAAAAACAACGCTTTTTTACACTCCGATCTCCCTTTCTCTTGGAAACAATGACTTACATCAATTCTTTTACATAATTCTTGTTTCTCATGACATTTCTAACATTGCCCACAATTATCAACTTTCTAAGTCTTTCTAAACAGGAGAAATCGCAAAACATAGTCATTTCTTCATTGGCGTCCAAAAACAACGCTTTTTTACACTCCGATCTCCCTTTCTCTTGGAAACAATGACTTACATCAATTCTTTTACATAATTCTTGTTTCTCATGACATTTCTAACATTGCCCACAATTATCAACTTTCTAAGTCTTTCTAAACAGGAGAAATCGCAAAACATAGTCATTTCTTCATTGGCGTCCAAAAACAACGCTTTTTTACACTCCGATCTCCCTTTCTCTTGGAAACAATGACTTACATCAATTCTTTTACATAATTCTTGTTTCTCATGACATTTCTAACATTGCCCACAATTATCAACTTTCTAAGTCTTTCTAAACAGGAGAAATCGCAAAACATAGTCATTTCTTCATTGGCGTCCAAAAACAACGCTTTTTTACACTCCGATCTCCCTTTCTCTTGGAAACAATGACTTACATCAATTCTTTTACATAATTCTTGTTTCTCATGACATTTCTAACATTGCCCACAATTATCAACTTTCTAAGTCTTTCTAAACAGGAGAAATCGCAAAACATAGTCATTTCTTCATTGGCGTCCAAAAACAACGCTTTTTTACACTCCGATCTCCCTTTCTCTTGGAAACAATGACTTACATCAATTCTTTTACATAATTCTTGTTTCTCATGACATTTCTAACATTGCCCACAATTATCAACTTTCTAAGTCTTTCTAAACAGGAGAAATCGCAAAACATAGTCATTTCTTCATTGGCGTCCAAAAACAACGCTTTTTTACACTCCGATCTCCCTTTCTCTTGGAAACAATGACTTACATCAATTCTTTTACATAATTCTTGTTTCTCATGACATTTCTAACATTGCCCACAATTATCAACTTTCTAAGTCTTTCTAAACAGGAGAAATCGCAAAACATAGTCATTTCTTCATTGGCGTCCAAAAACAACGCTTTTTTACACTCCGATCTCCCTTTCTCTTGGAAACAATGACTTACATCAATTCTTTTACATAATTCTTGTTTCTCATGACATTTCTAACATTGCCCACAATTATCAACTTTCTAAGTCTTTCTAAACAGGAGAAATCGCAAAACATAGTCATTTCTTCATTGGCGTCCAAAAACAACGCTTTTTTACACTCCGATCTCCCTTTCTCTTGGAAACAATGACTTACATCAATTCTTTTACATAATTCTTGTTTCTCATGACATTTCTAACATTGCCCACAATTATCAACTTTCTAAGTCTTTCTAAACAGGAGAAATCGCAAAACATAGTCATTTCTTCATTGGCGTCCAAAAACAACGCTTTTTTACACTCCGATCTCCCTTTCTCTTGGAAACAATGACTTACATCAATTCTTTTACATAATTCTTGTTTCTCATGACATTTCTAACATTGCCCACAATTATCAACTTTCTAAGTCTTTCTAAACAGGAGAAATCGCAAAACATAGTCATTTCTTCATTGGCGTCCAAAAACAACGCTTTTTTACACTCCGATCTCCCTTTCTCTTGGAAACAATGACTTACATCAATTCTTTTACATAATTCTTGTTTCTCATGACATTTCTAACATTGCCCACAATTATCAACTTTCTAAGTCTTTCTAAACAGGAGAAATCGCAAAACATAGTCATTTCTTCATTGGCGTCCAAAAACAACGCTTTTTTACACTCCGATCTCCCTTTCTCTTGGAAACAATTACTTACATCAATTCTTTTACATAATTCTTGTTTCTCATGACATTTCTAACATTGCCCACAATTATCAACTTTCTAAGTCTTTCTAAACAGGAGAAATCGCAAAACATAGTCATTTCTTCATTGGCGTCCAAAAACAACGCTTTTTTACACTCCGATCTCCCTTTCTCTTGGAAACAATGACTTACATCAATTCTTTTACATAATTCTTGTTTCTCATGACATTTCTAACATTGCCCACAATTATCAACTTTCTAAGTCTTTCTAAACAGGAGAAATCGCAAAACATAGTCATTTCTTCATTGGCGTCCAAAAACAACGCTTTTTTACACTCCGATCTCCCTTTCTCTTGGAAACAATGACTTACATCAATTCTTTTACATAATTCTTGTTTCTCATGACATTTCTAACATTGCCCACAATTATCAACTTTCTAAGTCTTTCTAAACAGGAGAAATCGCAAAACATAGTCATTTCTTCATTGGCGTCCAAAAACAACGCTTTTTTACACTCCGATCTCCCTTTCTCTTGGAAACAATGACTTACATCAATTCTTTTACATAATTCTTGTTTCTCATGACATTTCTAACATTGCCCACAATTATCAACTTTCTAAGTCTTTCTAAACAGGAGAAATCGCAAAACATAGTCATTTCTTCATTGGCGTCCAAAAACAACGCTTTTTTACACTCCGATCTCCCTTTCTCTTGGAAACAATGACTTACATCAATTCTTTTACATAATTCTTGTTTCTCATGACATTTCTAACATTGCCCACAATTATCAACTTTCTAAGTCTTTCTAAACAGGAGAAATCGCAAAACATAGTCATTTCTTCATTGGCGTCCAAAAACAACGCTTTTTTACACTCCGATCTCCCTTTCTCTTGGAAACAATGACTTACATCAATTCTTTTACATAATTCTTGTTTCTCATGACATTTCTAACATTGCCCACAATTATCAACTTTCTAAGTCTTTCTAAACAGGAGAAATCGCAAAACATAGTCATTTCTTCATTGGCGTCCAAAAACAACGCTTTTTTACACTCCGATCTCCCTTTCTCTTGGAAACAATGACTTACATCAATTCTTTTACATAATTCTTGTTTCTCATGACATTTCTAACATTGCCCACAATTATCAACTTTCTAAGTCTTTCTAAACAGGAGAAATCGCAAAACATAGTCATTTCTTCATTGGCGTCCAAAAACAACGCTTTTTTACACTCCGATCTCCCTTTCTCTTGGAAACAATGACTTACATCAATTCTTTTACATAATTCTTGTTTCTCATGACATTTCTAACATTGCCCACAATTATCAACTTTCTAAGTCTTTCTAAACAGGAGAAATCGCAAAACATAGTCATTTCTTCATTGGCGTCCAAAAACAACGCTTTTTTACACTCCGATCTCCCTTTCTCTTGGAAACAATGACTTACATCAATTCTTTTACATAATTCTTGTTTCTCATGACATTTCTAACATTGCCCACAATTATCAACTTTCTAAGTCTTTCTAAACAGGAGAAATCGCAAAACATAGTCATTTCTTCATTGGCGTCCAAAAACAACGCTTTTTTACACTCCGATCTCCCTTTCTCTTGGAAACAATGACTTACATCAATTCTTTTACATAATTCTTGTTTCTCATGACATTTCTAACATTGCCCACAATTATCAACTTTCTAAGTCTTTCTAAACAGGAGAAATCGCAAAACATAGTCATTTCTTCATTGGCGTCCAAAAACAACGCTTTTTTACACTCCGATCTCCCTTTCTCTTGGAAACAATGACTTACATCAATTCTTTTACATAATTCTTGTTTCTCATGACATTTCTAACATTGCCCACAATTATCAACTTTCTAAGTCTTTCTAAACAGGAGAAATCGCAAAACATAGTCATTTCTTCATTGGCGTCCAAAAACAACGCTTTTTTACACTCCGATCTCCCTTTCTCTTGGAAACAATGACTTACATCAATTCTTTTACATAATTCTTGTTTCTCATGACATTTCTAACATTGCCCACAATTATCAACTTTCTAAGTCTTTCTAAACAGGAGAAATCGCAAAACATAGTCATTTCTTCATTGGCGTCCAAAAACAACGCTTTTTTACACTCCGATCTCCCTTTCTCTTGGAAACAATGACTTACATCAATTCTTTTACATAATTCTTGTTTCTCATGACATTTCTAACATTGCCCACAATTATCAACTTTCTAAGTCTTTCTAAACAGGAGAAATCGCAAAACATAGTCATTTCTTCATTGGCGTCCAAAAACAACGCTTTTTTACACTCCGATCTCCCTTTCTCTTGGAAACAATGACTTACATCAATTCTTTTACATAATTCTTGTTTCTCATGACATTTCTAACATTGCCCACAATTATCAACTTTCTAAGTCTTTCTAAACAGGAGAAATCGCAAAACATAGTCATTTCTTCATTGGCGTCCAAAAACAACGCTTTTTTACACTCCGATCTCCCTTTCTCTTGGAAACAATGACTTACATCAATTCTTTTACATAATTCTTGTTTCTCATGACATTTCTAACATTGCCCACAATTATCAACTTTCTAAGTCTTTCTAAACAGGAGAAATCGCAAAACATAGTCATTTCTTCATTGGCGTCCAAAAACAACGCTTTTTTACACTCCGATCTCCCTTTCTCTTGGAAACAATGACTTACATCAATTCTTTTACATAATTCTTGTTTCTCATGACATTTCTAACATTGCCCACAATTATCAACTTTCTAAGTCTTTCTAAACAGGAGAAATCGCAAAACATAGTCATTTCTTCATTGGCGTCCAAAAACAACGCTTTTTTACACTCCGATCTCCCTTTCTCTTGGAAACAATGACTTACATCAATTCTTTTACATAATTCTTGTTTCTCATGACATTTCTAACATTGCCCACAATTATCAACTTTCTAAGTCTTTCTAAACAGGAGAAATCGCAAAACATAGTCATTTCTTCATTGGCGTCCAAAAACAACGCTTTTTTACACTCCGATCTCCCTTTCTCTTGGAAACAATGACTTACATCAATTCTTTTACATAATTCTTGTTTCTCATGACATTTCTAACATTGCCCACAATTATCAACTTTCTAAGTCTTTCTAAACAGGAGAAATCGCAAAACATAGTCATTTCTTCATTGGCGTCCAAAAACAACGCTTTTTTACACTCCGATCTCCCTTTCTCTTGGAAACAATGACTTACATCAATTCTTTTACATAATTCTTGTTTCTCATGACATTTCTAACATTGCCCACAATTATCAACTTTCTAAGTCTTTCTAAACAGGAGAAATCGCAAAACATAGTCATTTCTTCATTGGCGTCCAAAAACAACGCTTTTTTACACTCCGATCTCCCTTTCTCTTGGAAACAATGACTTACATCAATTCTTTTACATAATTCTTGTTTCTCATGACATTTCTAACATTGCCCACAATTATCAACTTTCTAAGTCTTTCTAAACAGGAGAAATCGCAAAACATAGTCATTTCTTCATTGGCGTCCAAAAACAACGCTTTTTTACACTCCGATCTCCCTTTCTCTTGGAAACAATGACTTACATCAATTCTTTTACATAATTCTTGTTTCTCATGACATTTCTAACATTGCCCACAATTATCAACTTTCTAAGTCTTTCTAAACAGGAGAAATCGCAAAACATAGTCATTTCTTCATTGGCGTCCAAAAACAACGCTTTTTTACACTCCGATCTCCCTTTCTCTTGGAAACAATGACTTACATCAATTCTTTTACATAATTCTTGTTTCTCATGACATTTCTAACATTGCCCACAATTATCAACTTTCTAAGTCTTTCTAAACAGGAGAAATCGCAAAACATAGTCATTTCTTCATTGGCGTCCAAAAACAACGCTTTTTTACACTCCGATCTCCCTTTCTCTTGGAAACAATGACTTACATCAATTCTTTTACATAATTCTTGTTTCTCATGACATTTCTAACATTGCCCACAATTATCAACTTTCTAAGTCTTTCTAAACAGGAGAAATCGCAAAACATAGTCATTTCTTCATTGGCGTCCAAAAACAACGCTTTTTTACACTCCGATCTCCCTTTCTCTTGGAAACAATGACTTACATCAATTCTTTTACATAATTCTTGTTTCTCATGACATTTCTAACATTGCCCACAATTATCAACTTTCTAAGTCTTTCTAAACAGGAGAAATCGCAAAACATAGTCATTTCTTCATTGGCGTCCAAAAACAACGCTTTTTTACACTCCGATCTCCCTTTCTCTTGGAAACAATGACTTACATCAATTCTTTTACATAATTCTTGTTTCTCATGACATTTCTAACATTGCCCACAATTATCAACTTTCTAAGTCTTTCTAAACAGGAGAAATCGCAAAACATAGTCATTTCTTCATTGGCGTCCAAAAACAACGCTTTTTTACACTCCGATCTCCCTTTCTCTTGGAAACAATGACTTACATCAATTCTTTTACATAATTCTTGTTTCTCATGACATTTCTAACATTGCCCACAATTATCAACTTTCTAAGTCTTTCTAAACAGGAGAAATCGCAAAACATAGTCATTTCTTCATTGGCGTCCAAAAACAACGCTTTTTTACACTCCGATCTCCCTTTCTCTTGGAAACAATGACTTACATCAATTCTTTTACATAATTCTTGTTTCTCATGACATTTCTAACATTGCCCACAATTATCAACTTTCTAAGTCTTTCTAAACAGGAGAAATCGCAAAACATAGTCATTTCTTCATTGGCGTCCAAAAACAACGCTTTTTTACACTCCGATCTCCCTTTCTCTTGGAAACAATGACTTACATCAATTCTTTTACATAATTCTTGTTTCTCATGACATTTCTAACATTGCCCACAATTATCAACTTTCTAAGTCTTTCTAAACAGGAGAAATCGCAAAACATAGTCATTTCTTCATTGGCGTCCAAAAACAACGCTTTTTTACACTCCGATCTCCCTTTCTCTTGGAAACAATGACTTACATCAATTCTTTTACATAATTCTTGTTTCTCATGACATTTCTAACATTGCCCACAATTATCAACTTTCTAAGTCTTTCTAAACAGGAGAAATCGCAAAACATAGTCATTTCTTCATTGGCGTCCAAAAACAACGCTTTTTTACACTCCGATCTCCCTTTCTCTTGGAAACAATGACTTACATCAATTCTTTTACATAATTCTTGTTTCTCATGACATTTCTAACATTGCCCACAATTATCAACTTTCTAAGTCTTTCTAAACAGGAGAAATCGCAAAACATAGTCATTTCTTCATTGGCGTCCAAAAACAACGCTTTTTTACACTCCGATCTCCCTTTCTCTTGGAAACAATGACTTACATCAATTCTTTTACATAATTCTTGTTTCTCATGACATTTCTAACATTGCCCACAATTATCAACTTTCTAAGTCTTTCTAAACAGGAGAAATCGCAAAACATAGTCATTTCTTCATTGGCGTCCAAAAACAACGCTTTTTTACACTCCGATCTCCCTTTCTCTTGGAAACAATGACTTACATCAATTCTTTTACATAATTCTTGTTTCTCATGACATTTCTAACATTGCCCACAATTATCAACTTTCTAAGTCTTTCTAAACAGGAGAAATCGCAAAACATAGTCATTTCTTCATTGGCGTCCAAAAACAACGCTTTTTTACACTCCGATCTCCCTTTCTCTTGGAAACAATGACTTACATCAATTCTTTTACATAATTCTTGTTTCTCATGACATTTCTAACATTGCCCACAATTATCAACTTTCTAAGTCTTTCTAAACAGGAGAAATCGCAAAACATAGTCATTTCTTCATTGGCGTCCAAAAACAACGCTTTTTTACACTCCGATCTCCCTTTCTCTTGGAAACAATGACTTACATCAATTCTTTTACATAATTCTTGTTTCTCATGACATTTCTAACATTGCCCACAATTATCAACTTTCTAAGTCTTTCTAAACAGGAGAAATCGCAAAACATAGTCATTTCTTCATTGGCGTCCAAAAACAACGCTTTTTTACACTCCGATCTCCCTTTCTCTTGGAAACAATGACTTACATCAATTCTTTTACATAATTCTTGTTTCTCATGACATTTCTAACATTGCCCACAATTATCAACTTTCTAAGTCTTTCTAAACAGGAGAAATCGCAAAACATAGTCATTTCTTCATTGGCGTCCAAAAACAACGCTTTTTTACACTCCGATCTCCCTTTCTCTTGGAAACAATGACTTACATCAATTCTTTTACATAATTCTTGTTTCTCATGACATTTCTAACATTGCCCACAATTATCAACTTTCTAAGTCTTTCTAAACAGGAGAAATCGCAAAACATAGTCATTTCTTCATTGGCGTCCAAAAACAACGCTTTTTTACACTCCGATCTCCCTTTCTCTTGGAAACAATGACTTACATCAATTCTTTTACATAATTCTTGTTTCTCATGACATTTCTAACATTGCCCACAATTATCAACTTTCTAAGTCTTTCTAAACAGGAGAAATCGCAAAACATAGTCATTTCTTCATTGGCGTCCAAAAACAACGCTTTTTTACACTCCGATCTCCCTTTCTCTTGGAAACAATGACTTACATCAATTCTTTTACATAATTCTTGTTTCTCATGACATTTCTAACATTGCCCACAATTATCAACTTTCTAAGTCTTTCTAAACAGGAGAAATCGCAAAACATAGTCATTTCTTCATTGGCGTCCAAAAACAACGCTTTTTTACACTCCGATCTCCCTTTCTCTTGGAAACAATGACTTACATCAATTCTTTTACATAATTCTTGTTTCTCATGACATTTCTAACATTGCCCACAATTATCAACTTTCTAAGTCTTTCTAAACAGGAGAAATCGCAAAACATAGTCATTTCTTCATTGGCGTCCAAAAACAACGCTTTTTTACACTCCGATCTCCCTTTCTCTTGGAAACAATGACTTACATCAATTCTTTTACATAATTCTTGTTTCTCATGACATTTCTAACATTGCCCACAATTATCAACTTTCTAAGTCTTTCTAAACAGGAGAAATCGCAAAACATAGTCATTTCTTCATTGGCGTCCAAAAACAACGCTTTTTTACACTCCGATCTCCCTTTCTCTTGGAAACAATGACTTACATCAATTCTTTTACATAATTCTTGTTTCTCATGACATTTCTAACATTGCCCACAATTATCAACTTTCTAAGTCTTTCTAAACAGGAGAAATCGCAAAACATAGTCATTTCTTCATTGGCGTCCAAAAACAACGCTTTTTTACACTCCGATCTCCCTTTCTCTTGGAAACAATGACTTACATCAATTCTTTTACATAATTCTTGTTTCTCATGACATTTCTAACATTGCCCACAATTATCAACTTTCTAAGTCTTTCTAAACAGGAGAAATCGCAAAACATAGTCATTTCTTCATTGGCGTCCAAAAACAACGCTTTTTTACACTCCGATCTCCCTTTCTCTTGGAAACAATGACTTACATCAATTCTTTTACATAATTCTTGTTTCTCATGACATTTCTAACATTGCCCACAATTATCAACTTTCTAAGTCTTTCTAAACAGGAGAAATCGCAAAACATAGTCATTTCTTCATTGGCGTCCAAAAACAACGCTTTTTTACACTCCGATCTCCCTTTCTCTTGGAAACAATGACTTACATCAATTCTTTTACATAATTCTTGTTTCTCATGACATTTCTAACATTGCCCACAATTATCAACTTTCTAAGTCTTTCTAAACAGGAGAAATCGCAAAACATAGTCATTTCTTCATTGGCGTCCAAAAACAACGCTTTTTTACACTCCGATCTCCCTTTCTCTTGGAAACAATGACTTACATCAATTCTTTTACATAATTCTTGTTTCTCATGACATTTCTAACATTGCCCACAATTATCAACTTTCTAAGTCTTTCTAAACAGGAGAAATCGCAAAACATAGTCATTTCTTCATTGGCGTCCAAAAACAACGCTTTTTTACACTCCGATCTCCCTTTCTCTTGGAAACAATGACTTACATCAATTCTTTTACATAATTCTTGTTTCTCATGACATTTCTAACATTGCCCACAATTATCAACTTTCTAAGTCTTTCTAAACAGGAGAAATCGCAAAACATAGTCATTTCTTCATTGGCGTCCAAAAACAACGCTTTTTTACACTCCGATCTCCCTTTCTCTTGGAAACAATGACTTACATCAATTCTTTTACATAATTCTTGTTTCTCATGACATTTCTAACATTGCCCACAATTATCAACTTTCTAAGTCTTTCTAAACAGGAGAAATCGCAAAACATAGTCATTTCTTCATTGGCGTCCAAAAACAACGCTTTTTTACACTCCGATCTCCCTTTCTCTTGGAAACAATGACTTACATCAATTCTTTTACATAATTCTTGTTTCTCATGACATTTCTAACATTGCCCACAATTATCAACTTTCTAAGTCTTTCTAAACAGGAGAAATCGCAAAACATAGTCATTTCTTCATTGGCGTCCAAAAACAACGCTTTTTTACACTCCGATCTCCCTTTCTCTTGGAAACAATGACTTACATCAATTCTTTTACATAATTCTTGTTTCTCATGACATTTCTAACATTGCCCACAATTATCAACTTTCTAAGTCTTTCTAAACAGGAGAAATCGCAAAACATAGTCATTTCTTCATTGGCGTCCAAAAACAACGCTTTTTTACACTCCGATCTCCCTTTCTCTTGGAAACAATGACTTACATCAATTCTTTTACATAATTCTTGTTTCTCATGACATTTCTAACATTGCCCACAATTATCAACTTTCTAAGTCTTTCTAAACAGGAGAAATCGCAAAACATAGTCATTTCTTCATTGGCGTCCAAAAACAACGCTTTTTTACACTCCGATCTCCCTTTCTCTTGGAAACAATGACTTACATCAATTCTTTTACATAATTCTTGTTTCTCATGACATTTCTAACATTGCCCACAATTATCAACTTTCTAAGTCTTTCTAAACAGGAGAAATCGCAAAACATAGTCATTTCTTCATTGGCGTCCAAAAACAACGCTTTTTTACACTCCGATCTCCCTTTCTCTTGGAAACAATGACTTACATCAATTCTTTTACATAATTCTTGTTTCTCATGACATTTCTAACATTGCCCACAATTATCAACTTTCTAAGTCTTTCTAAACAGGAGAAATCGCAAAACATAGTCATTTCTTCATTGGCGTCCAAAAACAACGCTTTTTTACACTCCGATCTCCCTTTCTCTTGGAAACAATGACTTACATCAATTCTTTTACATAATTCTTGTTTCTCATGACATTTCTAACATTGCCCACAATTATCAACTTTCTAAGTCTTTCTAAACAGGAGAAATCGCAAAACATAGTCATTTCTTCATTGGCGTCCAAAAACAACGCTTTTTTACACTCCGATCTCCCTTTCTCTTGGAAACAATGACTTACATCAATTCTTTTACATAATTCTTGTTTCTCATGACATTTCTAACATTGCCCACAATTATCAACTTTCTAAGTCTTTCTAAACAGGAGAAATCGCAAAACATAGTCATTTCTTGGCGTCCAAAAACAACGCTTTTTTACACTCCGATCTCCCTTTCTCTTGGAAACAATGACTTACATCAATTCTTTTACATAATTCTTGTTTCTCATGACATTTCTAACATTGCCCACAATTATCAACTTTCTAAGTCTTTCTAAACAGGAGAAATCGCAAAACATAGTCATTTCTTCATTGGCGTCCAAAAACAACGCTTTTTTACACTCCGATCTCCCTTTCTCTTGGAAACAATGACTTACATCAATTCTTTTACATAATTCTTGTTTCTCATGACATTTCTAACATTGCCCACAATTATCAACTTTCTAAGTCTTTCTAAACAGGAGAAATCGCAAAACATAGTCATTTCTTCATTGGCGTCCAAAAACAACGCTTTTTTACACTCCGATCTCCCTTTCTCTTGGAAACAATGACTTACATCAATTCTTTTACATAATTCTTGTTTCTCATGACATTTCTAACATTGCCCACAATTATCAACTTTCTAAGTCTTTCTAAACAGGAGAAATCGCAAAACATAGTCATTTCTTCATTGGCGTCCAAAAACAACGCTTTTTTACACTCCGATCTCCCTTTCTCTTGGAAACAATGACTTACATCAATTCTTTTACATAATTCTTGTTTCTCATGACATTTCTAACATTGCCCACAATTATCAACTTTCTAAGTCTTTCTAAACAGGAGAAATCGCAAAACATAGTCATTTCTTCATTGGCGTCCAAAAACAACGCTTTTTTACACTCCGATCTCCCTTTCTCTTGGAAACAATGACTTACATCAATTCTTTTACATAATTCTTGTTTCTCATGACATTTCTAACATTGCCCACAATTATCAACTTTCTAAGTCTTTCTAAACAGGAGAAATCGCAAAACATAGTCATTTCTTCATTGGCGTCCAAAAACAACGCTTTTTTACACTCCGATCTCCCTTTCTCTTGGAAACAATGACTTACATCAATTCTTTTACATAATTCTTGTTTCTCATGACATTTCTAACATTGCCCACAATTATCAACTTTCTAAGTCTTTCTAAACAGGAGAAATCGCAAAACATAGTCATTTCTTCATTGGCGTCCAAAAACAACGCTTTTTTACACTCCGATCTCCCTTTCTCTTGGAAACAATGACTTACATCAATTCTTTTACATAATTCTTGTTTCTCATGACATTTCTAACATTGCCCACAATTATCAACTTTCTAAGTCTTTCTAAACAGGAGAAATCGCAAAACATAGTCATTTCTTCATTGGCGTCCAAAAACAACGCTTTTTTACACTCCGATCTCCCTTTCTCTTGGAAACAATGACTTACATCAATTCTTTTACATAATTCTTGTTTCTCATGACATTTCTAACATTGCCCACAATTATCAACTTTCTAAGTCTTTCTAAACAGGAGAAATCGCAAAACATAGTCATTTCTTCATTGGCGTCCAAAAACAACGCTTTTTTACACTCCGATCTCCCTTTCTCTTGGAAACAATGACTTACATCAATTCTTTTACATAATTCTTGTTTCTCATGACATTTCTAACATTGCCCACAATTATCAACTTTCTAAGTCTTTCTAAACAGGAAAATCGCAAAACATAGTCATTTCTTCATTGGCGTCCAAAAACAACGCTTTTTTACACTCCGATCTCCCTTTCTCTTGGAAACAATGACTTACATCAATTCTTTTACATAATTCTTGTTTCTCATGACATTTCTAACATTGCCCACAATTATCAACTTTCTAAGTCTTTCTAAACAGGAGAAATCGCAAAACATAGTCATTTCTTCATTGGCGTCCAAAAACAACGCTTTTTTACACTCCGATCTCCCTTTCTCTTGGAAACAATGACTTACATCAATTCTTTTACATAATTCTTGTTTCTCATGACATTTCTAACATTGCCCACAATTATCAACTTTCTAAGTCTTTCTAAACAGGAGAAATCGCAAAACATAGTCATTTCTTCATTGGCGTCCAAAAACAACGCTTTTTTACACTCCGATCTCCCTTTCTCTTGGAAACAATGACTTACATCAATTCTTTTACATAATTCTTGTTTCTCATGACATTTCTAACATTGCCCACAATTATCAACTTTCTAAGTCTTTCTAAACAGGAGAAATCGCAAAACATAGTCATTTCTTCATTGGCGTCCAAAAACAACACAACGCTTTTTTACACTCCGATCTCCCTTTCTCTTGGAAACAATGACTTACATCAATTCTTTTACATAATTCTTGTTTCTCATGACATTTCTAACATTGCCCACAATTATCAACTTTCTAAGTCTTTCTAAACAGGAGAAATCGCAAAACATAGTCATTTCTTCATTGGCGTCCAAAAACAACGCTTTTTTACACTCCGATCTCCCTTTCTCTTGGAAACAATGACTTACATCAATTCTTTTACATAATTCTTGTTTCTCATGACATTTCTAACATTGCCCACAATTATCAACTTTCTAAGTCTTTCTAAACAGGAGAAATCGCAAAACATAGTCATTTCTTCATTGGCGTCCAAAAACAACGCTTTTTTACACTCCGATCTCCCTTTCTCTTGGAAACAATGACTTACATCAATTCTTTTACATAATTCTTGTTTCTCATGACATTTCTAACATTGCCCACAATTATCAACTTTCTAAGTCTTTCTAAACAGGAGAAATCGCAAAACATAGTCATTTCTTCATTGGCGTCCAAAAACAACGCTTTTTTACACTCCGATCTCCCTTTCTCTTGGAAACAATGACTTACATCAATTCTTTTACATAATTCTTGTTTCTCATGACATTTCTAACATTGCCCACAATTATCAACTTTCTAAGTCTTTCTAAACAGGAGAAATCGCAAAACATAGTCATTTCTTCATTGGCGTCCAAAAACAACGCTTTTTTACACTCCGATCTCCCTTTCTCTTGGAAACAATGACTTACATCAATTCTTTTACATAATTCTTGTTTCTCATGACATTTCTAACATTGCCCACAATTATCAACTTTCTAAGTCTTTCTAAACAGGAGAAATCGCAAAACATAGTCATTTCTTCATTGGCGTCCAAAAACAACGCTTTTTTACACTCCGATCTCCCTTTCTCTTGGAAACAATGACTTACATCAATTCTTTTACATAATTCTTGTTTCTCATGACATTTCTAACATTGCCCACAATTATCAACTTTCTAAGTCTTTCTAAACAGGAGAAATCGCAAAACATAGTCATTTCTTCATTGGCGTCCAAAAACAACGCTTTTTTACACTCCGATCTCCCTTTCTCTTGGAAACAATGACTTACATCAATTCTTTTACATAATTCTTGTTTCTCATGACATTTCTAACATTGCCCACAATTATCAACTTTCTAAGTCTTTCTAAACAGGAGAAATCGCAAAACATAGTCATTTCTTCATTGGCGTCCAAAAACAACGCTTTTTTACACTCCGATCTCCCTTTCTCTTGGAAACAATGACTTACATCAATTCTTTTACATAATTCTTGTTTCTCATGACATTTCTAACATTGCCCACAATTATCAACTTTCTAAGTCTTTCTAAACAGGAGAAATCGCAAAACATAGTCATTTCTTCATTGGCGTCCAAAAACAACGCTTTTTTACACTCCGATCTCCCTTTCTCTTGGAAACAATGACTTACATCAATTCTTTTACATAATTCTTGTTTCTCATGACATTTCTAACATTGCCCACAATTATCAACTTTCTAAGTCTTTCTAAACAGGAGAAATCGCAAAACATAGTCATTTCTTCATTGGCGTCCAAAAACAACGCTTTTTTACACTCCGATCTCCCTTTCTCTTGGAAACAATGACTTACATCAATTCTTTTACATAATTCTTGTTTCTCATGACATTTCTAACATTGCCCACAATTATCAACTTTCTAAGTCTTTCTAAACAGGAGAAATCGCAAAACATAGTCATTTCTTCATTGGCGTCCAAAAACAACGCTTTTTTACACTCCGATCTCCCTTTCTCTTGGAAACAATGACTTACATCAATTCTTTTACATAATTCTTGTTTCTCATGACATTTCTAACATTGCCCACAATTATCAACTTTCTAAGTCTTTCTAAACAGGAGAAATCGCAAAACATAGTCATTTCTTCATTGGCGTCCAAAAACAACGCTTTTTTACACTCCGATCTCCCTTTCTCTTGGAAACAATGACTTACATCAATTCTTTTACATAATTCTTGTTTCTCATGACATTTCTAACATTGCCCACAATTATCAACTTTCTAAGTCTTTCTAAACAGGAGAAATCGCAAAACATAGTCATTTCTTCATTGGCGTCCAAAAACAACGCTTTTTTACACTCCGATCTCCCTTTCTCTTGGAAACAATGACTTACATCAATTCTTTTACATAATTCTTGTTTCTCATGACATTTCTAACATTGCCCACAATTATCAACTTTCTAAGTCTTTCTAAACAGGAGAAATCGCAAAACATAGTCATTTCTTCATTGGCGTCCAAAAACAACGCTTTTTTACACTCCGATCTCCCTTTCTCTTGGAAACAATGACTTACATCAATTCTTTTACATAATTCTTGTTTCTCATGACATTTCTAACATTGCCCACAATTATCAACTTTCTAAGTCTTTCTAAACAGGAGAAATCGCAAAACATAGTCATTTCTTCATTGGCGTCCAAAAACAACGCTTTTTTACACTCCGATCTCCCTTTCTCTTGGAAACAATGACTTACATCAATTCTTTTACATAATTCTTGTTTCTCATGACATTTCTAACATTGCCCACAATTATCAACTTTCTAAGTCTTTCTAAACAGGAGAAATCGCAAAACATAGTCATTTCTTCATTGGCGTCCAAAAACAACGCTTTTTTACACTCCGATCTCCCTTTCTCTTGGAAACAATGACTTACATCAATTCTTTTACATAATTCTTGTTTCTCATGACATTTCTAACATTGCCCACAATTATCAACTTTCTAAGTCTTTCTAAACAGGAGAAATCGCAAAACATAGTCATTTCTTCATTGGCGTCCAAAAACAACGCTTTTTTACACTCCGATCTCCCTTTCTCTTGGAAACAATGACTTACATCAATTCTTTTACATAATTCTTGTTTCTCATGACATTTCTAACATTGCCCACAATTATCAACTTTCTAAGTCTTTCTAAACAGGAGAAATCGCAAAACATAGTCATTTCTTCATTGGCGTCCAAAAACAACGCTTTTTTACACTCCGATCTCCCTTTCTCTTGGAAACAATGACTTACATCAATTCTTTTACATAATTCTTGTTTCTCATGACATTTCTAACATTGCCCACAATTATCAACTTTCTAAGTCTTTCTAAACAGGAGAAATCGCAAAACATAGTCATTTCTTCATTGGCGTCCAAAAACAACGCTTTTTTACACTCCGATCTCCCTTTCTCTTGGAAACAATGACTTACATCAATTCTTTTACATAATTCTTGTTTCTCATGACATTTCTAACATTGCCCACAATTATCAACTTTCTAAGTCTTTCTAAACAGGAGAAATCGCAAAACATAGTCATTTCTTCATTGGCGTCCAAAAACAACGCTTTTTTACACTCCGATCTCCCTTTCTCTTGGAAACAATGACTTACATCAATTCTTTTACATAATTCTTGTTTCTCATGACATTTCTAACATTGCCCACAATTATCAACTTTCTAAGTCTTTCTAAACAGGAGAAATCGCAAAACATAGTCATTTCTTCATTGGCGTCCAAAAACAACGCTTTTTTACACTCCGATCTCCCTTTCTCTTGGAAACAATGACTTACATCAATTCTTTTACATAATTCTTGTTTCTCATGACATTTCTAACATTGCCCACAATTATCAACTTTCTAAGTCTTTCTAAACAGGAGAAATCGCAAAACATAGTCATTTCTTCATTGGCGTCCAAAAACAACGCTTTTTTACACTCCGATCTCCCTTTCTCTTGGAAACAATGACTTACATCAATTCTTTTACATAATTCTTGTTTCTCATGACATTTCTAACATTGCCCACAATTATCAACTTTCTAAGTCTTTCTAAACAGGAGAAATCGCAAAACATAGTCATTTCTTCATTGGCGTCCAAAAACAACGCTTTTTTACACTCCGATCTCCCTTTCTCTTGGAAACAATGACTTACATCAATTCTTTTACATAATTCTTGTTTCTCATGACATTTCTAACATTGCCCACAATTATCAACTTTCTAAGTCTTTCTAAACAGGAGAAATCGCAAAACATAGTCATTTCTTCATTGGCGTCCAAAAACAACGCTTTTTTACACTCCGATCTCCCTTTCTCTTGGAAACAATGACTTACATCAATTCTTTTACATAATTCTTGTTTCTCATGACATTTCTAACATTGCCCACAATTATCAACTTTCTAAGTCTTTCTAAACAGGAGAAATCGCAAAACATAGTCATTTCTTCATTGGCGTCCAAAAACAACGCTTTTTTACACTCCGATCTCCCTTTCTCTTGGAAACAATGACTTACATCAATTCTTTTACATAATTCTTGTTTCTCATGACATTTCTAACATTGCCCACAATTATCAACTTTCTAAGTCTTTCTAAACAGGAGAAATCGCAAAACATAGTCATTTCTTCATTGGCGTCCAAAAACAACGCTTTTTTACACTCCGATCTCCCTTTCTCTTGGAAACAATGACTTACATCAATTCTTTTACATAATTCTTGTTTCTCATGACATTTCTAACATTGCCCACAATTATCAACTTTCTAAGTCTTTCTAAACAGGAGAAATCGCAAAACATAGTCATTTCTTCATTGGCGTCCAAAAACAACGCTTTTTTACACTCCGATCTCCCTTTCTCTTGGAAACAATGACTTACATCAATTCTTTTACATAATTCTTGTTTCTCATGACATTTCTAACATTGCCCACAATTATCAACTTTCTAAGTCTTTCTAAACAGGAGAAATCGCAAAACATAGTCATTTCTTCATTGGCGTCCAAAAACAACGCTTTTTTACACTCCGATCTCCCTTTCTCTTGGAAACAATGACTTACATCAATTCTTTTACATAATTCTTGTTTCTCATGACATTTCTAACATTGCCCACAATTATCAACTTTCTAAGTCTTTCTAAACAGGAGAAATCGCAAAACATAGTCATTTCTTCATTGGCGTCCAAAAACAACGCTTTTTTACACTCCGATCTCCCTTTCTCTTGGAAACAATGACTTACATCAATTCTTTTACATAATTCTTGTTTCTCATGACATTTCTAACATTGCCCACAATTATCAACTTTCTAAGTCTTTCTAAACAGGAGAAATCGCAAAACATAGTCATTTCTTCATTGGCGTCCAAAAACAACGCTTTTTTACACTCCGATCTCCCTTTCTCTTGGAAACAATGACTTACATCAATTCTTTTACATAATTCTTGTTTCTCATGACATTTCTAACATTGCCCACAATTATCAACTTTCTAAGTCTTTCTAAACAGGAGAAATCGCAAAACATAGTCATTTCTTCATTGGCGTCCAAAAACAACGCTTTTTTACACTCCGATCTCCCTTTCTCTTGGAAACAATGACTTACATCAATTCTTTTACATAATTCTTGTTTCTCATGACATTTCTAACATTGCCCACAATTATCAACTTTCTAAGTCTTTCTAAACAGGAGAAATCGCAAAACATAGTCATTTCTTCATTGGCGTCCAAAAACAACGCTTTTTTACACTCCGATCTCCCTTTCTCTTGGAAACAATGACTTACATCAATTCTTTTACATAATTCTTGTTTCTCATGACATTTCTAACATTGCCCACAATTATCAACTTTCTAAGTCTTTCTAAACAGGAGAAATCGCAAAACATAGTCATTTCTTCATTGGCGTCCAAAAACAACGCTTTTTTACACTCCGATCTCCCTTTCTCTTGGAAACAATGACTTACATCAATTCTTTTACATAATTCTTGTTTCTCATGACATTTCTAACATTGCCCACAATTATCAACTTTCTAAGTCTTTCTAAACAGGAGAAATCGCAAAACATAGTCATTTCTTCATTGGCGTCCAAAAACAACGCTTTTTTACACTCCGATCTCCCTTTCTCTTGGAAACAATGACTTACATCAATTCTTTTACATAATTCTTGTTTCTCATGACATTTCTAACATTGCCCACAATTATCAACTTTCTAAGTCTTTCTAAACAGGAGAAATCGCAAAACATAGTCATTTCTTCATTGGCGTCCAAAAACAACGCTTTTTTACACTCCGATCTCCCTTTCTCTTGGAAACAATGACTTACATCAATTCTTTTACATAATTCTTGTTTCTCATGACATTTCTAACATTGCCCACAATTATCAACTTTCTAAGTCTTTCTAAACAGGAGAAATCGCAAAACATAGTCATTTCTTCATTGGCGTCCAAAAACAACGCTTTTTTACACTCCGATCTCCCTTTCTCTTGGAAACAATGACTTACATCAATTCTTTTACATAATTCTTGTTTCTCATGACATTTCTAACATTGCCCACAATTATCAACTTTCTAAGTCTTTCTAAACAGGAGAAATCGCAAAACATAGTCATTTCTTCATTGGCGTCCAAAAACAACGCTTTTTTACACTCCGATCTCCCTTTCTCTTGGAAACAATGACTTACATCAATTCTTTTACATAATTCTTGTTTCTCATGACATTTCTAACATTGCCCACAATTATCAACTTTCTAAGTCTTTCTAAACAGGAGAAATCGCAAAACATAGTCATTTCTTCATTGGCGTCCAAAAACAACGCTTTTTTACACTCCGATCTCCCTTTCTCTTGGAAACAATGACTTACATCAATTCTTTTACATAATTCTTGTTTCTCATGACATTTCTAACATTGCCCACAATTATCAACTTTCTAAGTCTTTCTAAACAGGAGAAATCGCAAAACATAGTCATTTCTTCATTGGCGTCCAAAAACAACGCTTTTTTACACTCCGATCTCCCTTTCTCTTGGAAACAATGACTTACATCAATTCTTTTACATAATTCTTGTTTCTCATGACATTTCTAACATTGCCCACAATTATCAACTTTCTAAGTCTTTCTAAACAGGAGAAATCGCAAAACATAGTCATTTCTTCATTGGCGTCCAAAAACAACGCTTTTTTACACTCCGATCTCCCTTTCTCTTGGAAACAATGACTTACATCAATTCTTTTACATAATTCTTGTTTCTCATGACATTTCTAACATTGCCCACAATTATCAACTTTCTAAGTCTTTCTAAACAGGAGAAATCGCAAAACATAGTCATTTCTTCATTGGCGTCCAAAAACAACGCTTTTTTACACTCCGATCTCCCTTTCTCTTGGAAACAATGACTTACATCAATTCTTTTACATAATTCTTGTTTCTCATGACATTTCTAACATTGCCCACAATTATCAACTTTCTAAGTCTTTCTAAACAGGAGAAATCGCAAAACATAGTCATTTCTTCATTGGCGTCCAAAAACAACGCTTTTTTACACTCCGATCTCCCTTTCTCTTGGAAACAATGACTTACATCAATTCTTTTACATAATTCTTGTTTCTCATGACATTTCTAACATTGCCCACAATTATCAACTTTCTAAGTCTTTCTAAACAGGAGAAATCGCAAAACATAGTCATTTCTTCATTGGCGTCCAAAAACAACGCTTTTTTACACTCCGATCTCCCTTTCTCTTGGAAACAATGACTTACATCAATTCTTTTACATAATTCTTGTTTCTCATGACATTTCTAACATTGCCCACAATTATCAACTTTCTAAGTCTTTCTAAACAGGAGAAATCGCAAAACATAGTCATTTCTTCATTGGCGTCCAAAAACAACGCTTTTTTACACTCCGATCTCCCTTTCTCTTGGAAACAATGACTTACATCAATTCTTTTACATAATTCTTGTTTCTCATGACATTTCTAACATTGCCCACAATTATCAACTTTCTAAGTCTTTCTAAACAGGAGAAATCGCAAAACATAGTCATTTCTTCATTGGCGTCCAAAAACAACGCTTTTTTACACTCCGATCTCCCTTTCTCTTGGAAACAATGACTTACATCAATTCTTTTACATAATTCTTGTTTCTCATGACATTTCTAACATTGCCCACAATTATCAACTTTCTAAGTCTTTCTAAACAGGAGAAATCGCAAAACATAGTCATTTCTTCATTGGCGTCCAAAAACAACGCTTTTTTACACTCCGATCTCCCTTTCTCTTGGAAACAATGACTTACATCAATTCTTTTACATAATTCTTGTTTCTCATGACATTTCTAACATTGCCCACAATTATCAACTTTCTAAGTCTTTCTAAACAGGAGAAATCGCAAAACATAGTCATTTCTTCATTGGCGTCCAAAAACAACGCTTTTTTACACTCCGATCTCCCTTTCTCTTGGAAACAATGACTTACATCAATTCTTTTACATAATTCTTGTTTCTCATGACATTTCTAACATTGCCCACAATTATCAACTTTCTAAGTCTTTCTAAACAGGAGAAATCGCAAAACATAGTCATTTCTTCATTGGCGTCCAAAAACAACGCTTTTTTACACTCCGATCTCCCTTTCTCTTGGAAACAATGACTTACATCAATTCTTTTACATAATTCTTGTTTCTCATGACATTTCTAACATTGCCCACAATTATCAACTTTCTAAGTCTTTCTAAACAGGAGAAATCGCAAAACATAGTCATTTCTTCATTGGCGTCCAAAAACAACGCTTTTTTACACTCCGATCTCCCTTTCTCTTGGAAACAATGACTTACATCAATTCTTTTACATAATTCTTGTTTCTCATGACATTTCTAACATTGCCCACAATTATCAACTTTCTAAGTCTTTCTAAACAGGAGAAATCGCAAAACATAGTCATTTCTTCATTGGCGTCCAAAAACAACGCTTTTTTACACTCCGATCTCCCTTTCTCTTGGAAACAATGACTTACATCAATTCTTTTACATAATTCTTGTTTCTCATGACATTTCTAACATTGCCCACAATTATCAACTTTCTAAGTCTTTCTAAACAGGAGAAATCGCAAAACATAGTCATTTCTTCATTGGCGTCCAAAAACAACGCTTTTTTACACTCCGATCTCCCTTTCTCTTGGAAACAATGACTTACATCAATTCTTTTACATAATTCTTGTTTCTCATGACATTTCTAACATTGCCCACAATTATCAACTTTCTAAGTCTTTCTAAACAGGAGAAATCGCAAAACATAGTCATTTCTTCATTGGCGTCCAAAAACAACGCTTTTTTACACTCCGATCTCCCTTTCTCTTGGAAACAATGACTTACATCAATTCTTTTACATAATTCTTGTTTCTCATGACATTTCTAACATTGCCCACAATTATCAACTTTCTAAGTCTTTCTAAACAGGAGAAATCGCAAAACATAGTCATTTCTTCATTGGCGTCCAAAAACAACGCTTTTTTACACTCCGATCTCCCTTTCTCTTGGAAACAATGACTTACATCAATTCTTTTACATAATTCTTGTTTCTCATGACATTTCTAACATTGCCCACAATTATCAACTTTCTAAGTCTTTCTAAACAGGAGAAATCGCAAAACATAGTCATTTCTTCATTGGCGTCCAAAAACAACGCTTTTTTACACTCCGATCTCCCTTTCTCTTGGAAACAATGACTTACATCAATTCTTTTACATAATTCTTGTTTCTCATGACATTTCTAACATTGCCCACAATTATCAACTTTCTAAGTCTTTCTAAACAGGAGAAATCGCAAAACATAGTCATTTCTTCATTGGCGTCCAAAAACAACGCTTTTTTACACTCCGATCTCCCTTTCTCTTGGAAACAATGACTTACATCAATTCTTTTACATAATTCTTGTTTCTCATGACATTTCTAACATTGCCCACAATTATCAACTTTCTAAGTCTTTCTAAACAGGAGAAATCGCAAAACATAGTCATTTCTTCATTGGCGTCCAAAAACAACGCTTTTTTACACTCCGATCTCCCTTTCTCTTGGAAACAATGACTTACATCAATTCTTTTACATAATTCTTGTTTCTCATGACATTTCTAACATTGCCCACAATTATCAACTTTCTAAGTCTTTCTAAACAGGAGAAATCGCAAAACATAGTCATTTCTTCATTGGCGTCCAAAAACAACGCTTTTTTACACTCCGATCTCCCTTTCTCTTGGAAACAATGACTTACATCAATTCTTTTACATAATTCTTGTTTCTCATGACATTTCTAACATTGCCCACAATTATCAACTTTCTAAGTCTTTCTAAACAGGAGAAATCGCAAAACATAGTCATTTCTTCATTGGCGTCCAAAAACAACGCTTTTTTACACTCCGATCTCCCTTTCTCTTGGAAACAATGACTTACATCAATTCTTTTACATAATTCTTGTTTCTCATGACATTTCTAACATTGCCCACAATTATCAACTTTCTAAGTCTTTCTAAACAGGAGAAATCGCAAAACATAGTCATTTCTTCATTGGCGTCCAAAAACAACGCTTTTTTACACTCCGATCTCCCTTTCTCTTGGAAACAATGACTTACATCAATTCTTTTACATAATTCTTGTTTCTCATGACATTTCTAACATTGTCCACAATTATCAACTTTCTAAGTCTTTCTAAACAGGAGAAATCGCAAAACATAGTCATTTCTTCATTGGCGTCCAAAAACAACGCTTTTTTACACTCCGATCTCCCTTTCTCTTGGAAACAATGACTTACATCAATTCTTTTACATAATTCTTGTTTCTCATGACATTTCTAACATTGCCCACAATTATCAACTTTCTAAGTCTTTCTAAACAGGAGAAATCGCAAAACATAGTCATTTCTTCATTGGCGTCCAAAAACAACGCTTTTTTACACTCCGATCTCCCTTTCTCTTGGAAACAATGACTTACATCAATTCTTTTACATAATTCTTGTTTCTCATGACATTTCTAACATTGCCCACAATTATCAACTTTCTAAGTCTTTCTAAACAGGAGAAATCGCAAAACATAGTCATTTCTTCATTGGCGTCCAAAAACAACGCTTTTTTACACTCCGATCTCCCTTTCTCTTGGAAACAATGACTTACATCAATTCTTTTACATAATTCTTGTTTCTCATGACATTTCTAACATTGCCCACAATTATCAACTTTCTAAGTCTTTCTAAACAGGAGAAATCGCAAAACATAGTCATTTCTTCATTGGCGTCCAAAAACAACGCTTTTTTACACTCCGATCTCCCTTTCTCTTGGAAACAATGACTTACATCAATTCTTTTACATAATTCTTGTTTCTCATGACATTTCTAACATTGCCCACAATTATCAACTTTCTAAGTCTTTCTAAACAGGAGAAATCGCAAAACATAGTCATTTCTTCATTGGCGTCCAAAAACAACGCTTTTTTACACTCCGATCTCCCTTTCTCTTGGAAACAATGACTTACATCAATTCTTTTACATAATTCTTGTTTCTCATGACATTTCTAACATTGCCCACAATTATCAACTTTCTAAGTCTTTCTAAACAGGAGAAATCGCAAAACATAGTCATTTCTTCATTGGCGTCCAAAAACAACGCTTTTTTACACTCCGATCTCCCTTTCTCTTGGAAACAATGACTTACATCAATTCTTTTACATAATTCTTGTTTCTCATGACATTTCTAACATTGCCCACAATTATCAACTTTCTAAGTCTTTCTAAACAGGAGAAATCGCAAAACATAGTCATTTCTTCATTGGCGTCCAAAAACAACGCTTTTTTACACTCCGATCTCCCTTTCTCTTGGAAACAATGACTTACATCAATTCTTTTACATAATTCTTGTTTCTCATGACATTTCTAACATTGCCCACAATTATCAACTTTCTAAGTCTTTCTAAACAGGAGAAATCGCAAAACATAGTCATTTCTTCATTGGCGTCCAAAAACAACGCTTTTTTACACTCCGATCTCCCTTTCTCTTGGAAACAATGACTTACATCAATTCTTTTACATAATTCTTGTTTCTCATGACATTTCTAACATTGCCCACAATTATCAACTTTCTAAGTCTTTCTAAACAGGAGAAATCGCAAAACATAGTCATTTCTTCATTGGCGTCCAAAAACAACGCTTTTTTACACTCCGATCTCCCTTTCTCTTGGAAACAATGACTTACATCAATTCTTTTACATAATTCTTGTTTCTCATGACATTTCTAACATTGCCCACAATTATCAACTTTCTAAGTCTTTCTAAACAGGAGAAATCGCAAAACATAGTCATTTCTTCATTGGCGTCCAAAAACAACGCTTTTTTACACTCCGATCTCCCTTTCTCTTGGAAACAATGACTTACATCAATTCTTTTACATAATTCTTGTTTCTCATGACATTTCTAACATTGCCCACAATTATCAACTTTCTAAGTCTTTCTAAACAGGAGAAATCGCAAAACATAGTCATTTCTTCATTGGCGTCCAAAAACAACGCTTTTTTACACTCCGATCTCCCTTTCTCTTGGAAACAATGACTTACATCAATTCTTTTACATAATTCTTGTTTCTCATGACATTTCTAACATTGCCCACAATTATCAACTTTCTAAGTCTTTCTAAACAGGAGAAATCGCAAAACATAGTCATTTCTTCATTGGCGTCCAAAAACAACGCTTTTTTACACTCCGATCTCCCTTTCTCTTGGAAACAATGACTTACATCAATTCTTTTACATAATTCTTGTTTCTCATGACATTTCTAACATTGCCCACAATTATCAACTTTCTAAGTCTTTCTAAACAGGAGAAATCGCAAAACATAGTCATTTCTTCATTGGCGTCCAAAAACAACGCTTTTTTACACTCCGATCTCCCTTTCTCTTGGAAACAATGACTTACATCAATTCTTTTACATAATTCTTGTTTCTCATGACATTTCTAACATTGCCCACAATTATCAACTTTCTAAGTCTTTCTAAACAGGAGAAATCGCAAAACATAGTCATTTCTTCATTGGCGTCCAAAAACAACGCTTTTTTACACTCCGATCTCCCTTTCTCTTGGAAACAATGACTTACATCAATTCTTTTACATAATTCTTGTTTCTCATGACATTTCTAACATTGCCCACAATTATCAACTTTCTAAGTCTTTCTAAACAGGAGAAATCGCAAAACATAGTCATTTCTTCATTGGCGTCCAAAAACAACGCTTTTTTACACTCCGATCTCCCTTTCTCTTGGAAACAATGACTTACATCAATTCTTTTACATAATTCTTGTTTCTCATGACATTTCTAACATTACCCACAATTATCAACTTTCTAAGTCTTTCTAAACAGGAGAAATCGCAAAACATAGTCATTTCTTCATTGGCGTCCAAAAACAACGCTTTTTTACACTCCGATCTCCCTTTCTCTTGGAAACAATGACTTACATCAATTCTTTTACATAATTCTTGTTTCTCATGACATTTCTAACATTGCCCACAATTATCAACTTTCTAAGTCTTTCTAAACAGGAGAAATCGCAAAACATAGTCATTTCTTCATTGGCGTCCAAAAACAACGCTTTTTTACACTCCGATCTCCCTTTCTCTTGGAAACAATGACTTACATCAATTCTTTTACATAATTCTTGTTTCTCATGACATTTCTAACATTGCCCACAATTATCAACTTTCTAAGTCTTTCTAAACAGGAGAAATCGCAAAACATAGTCATTTCTTCATTGGCGTCCAAAAACAACGCTTTTTTACACTCCGATCTCCCTTTCTCTTGGAAACAATGACTTACATCAATTCTTTTACATAATTCTTGTTTCTCATGACATTTCTAACATTGCCCACAATTATCAACTTTCTAAGTCTTTCTAAACAGGAGAAATCGCAAAACATAGTCATTTCTTCATTGGCGTCCAAAAACAACGCTTTTTTACACTCCGATCT